>CM026555.1:22134906-22213489 GCA_015143295.1 Tetracentron sinense | reverse complement strand
CTTAATTCTTCAAGCTCTATCGGGGCCATTCTATATGGGGCTCTTGAAATTGGAGCGGTGCCCGGAGTAAGCTCTATAGCGAACCTAATATCTCCCGATTCGGAGGAACCCGGGAAGTTCCTCCGGAAAACACGTCCAAGAAATCACTCAACGACGGACATGGCCGAGGAGTTTGTGCTTCTCGGGTTGGGACATCGAAGGCGGAGAGGCGAGCAATGGGCCCTCTCTCTAATCATCGGAAGTGAAAGCTTCCCCCTTCCGGCCTTGAAATTACCATCTTACTCCAAAACAGCAACCATCGCCGTGATGGGTTGACAAACCCAATCCACCCTACGAATGCATCAAAAGCCAAGTCTGCAAATCTGACAGAGTGAGATCGGCTAACAGTTCATTCTCCCCCACTTGAACCACACTATCCCCGAATATCTTGTCCGTATCAACTGACTTGCCGAGTGGAGTTGCAATGGTCCACCTCCTGCTTTAACGGAGTAGCCTCAGTCAAAAATCCCTTTGCGAAGCTAGGCGACACAAGGAGTGAGTGGATACTGTGTCGATCAACACTCGGGCAAGACATTCGTTCACTAACAAAGCGCCTGTGCGATTATAGTGACTACTATTAGTAGATTTCAAACAAAAAGCATCATACATAGGTAACCCTTAGTATAGAAACTCACAAAGCAAACCATAGAATTTTACCACATTTAAATTCTAGAATTCGTGCGTTACCTTGCACGACATCGTCGGATGCACGTGCGTCTCTCTCGGATAAGGCAAAGACTCGGCCCTGTGTGGCTGGGCGAGGAGGCCGGGTAGACTGTGAGGCCCTCGAAGCCTGAGAAGAGCTAGGCTGAGATGTCTGCCTAACCGGGGGCCTGCTCCCTGAAGACTGAGTTTGGCAATTGACGCCGGGGACAATCTCTGACCATGTGGCCTTGGTCACCACAATGAAAGCAACTTCCTGAAACTCTCCGGCATTCTCCCGCTGGATGCCTCCTCCCACAAAGAGTGCAAACATCATGCAAATAGGAGGAAGGAGCATATCCCGTAGCCTGAGTAACTGCGGGGCGAGGAGCATATGAGGTAGCCGGGCGAAAGGCCGGTGGAGCAAAAGAGTGAGGGGCCTGTGGTGCCGAATACATCCTCTGTGACTGAGCCGGCCCTGCGGACTGATACAAGCTAGTCCTTGCCCTTTTCTCCCCTGAACTACTTGACTGTCCTTTCTCCATTCCTCTTCTCTTAAAGAACTCTTCGGAATTCGACTCGGCCAACAATGCCTTGTCCACAACTTCTGAATATGTCTCATGTCGGAACATCGAGACACGATCCTTGAGGTAGGCCTTCAACCCCCTCTCGAATTTCCGGGCCTTCATAGCCTCGGTAGCTATCATGTGTGGAGCAAATCGAGATAGCTCTGAGAACTTGGCTTCGTAAGCCGCTACAGACATATTACCTTGCTCCAAGGTAATAAATTCAATTTCTTTCTTTTCTTTCATCCCAACCGGAAAGTATTTCTTGTAGAAAACATCCAAGAATTCACCCCATGTCCATTCTTGACCTTGTCGGGCCAACTCTCGGGTCCGAAGTGCAGACTTCCACCAATGGTCGGCCTCGCCTTCAAGCATAAAGGCAGCCCATGTGACCCTCTCTACTTCCGTAGGTGCCAAAACCGAGAATATCTTCTCAAGTTGCCGAATCCAACCCTCGGCAATAAGTGGATCAATGCTTCCACAAAAAGTTGGAGGCCTCATCCTCCGGAAAGCTTCTATCCCGGCTTGGGCTCGGTTAGGAGGAGCCGGTATAAGTGCCGCATTAGGCGGGGTGGCCGGTTGCCTTGCCGCCAACATAGCCAAAGTCTCGGCTATGGATGCAAATGCTTGGGCAAAGTCGGGCTGATCATCACCCGATGGAGCATCACCTCCATTACCCCTCGTGTTGTACCCGCGACCCCGGGTATTGCGTCTCATGATTTCTCCTGAGAACGACAATACAGCATGAGTCTAACTTGGATACGCATTTAGTATAATTTTTTTTTTCGTGATTCACTCAATACATATTCATCAAGCACATTTAATAAGTACAACACCAATAATGTACACATGGTATATGACACAATAGCATAACATACAATCCGTGTTCCTAGTGTAGGACTCTATGTTCGGTTGAAGTTCAACCCATTTTGACTAAGACTAACTTGTTAGTCTATACTTGGAATACAACTCTCTAAGGTGATTCTAATACCTTGTTCAATCATCTAAGTGACCCTAGGGACTCTAATGCCTAGAGCTCTGATACCACTTCTCTCACGCCCCAAAATACCCCCTAGGAGTTAAGGGATACTTTAGAGGTGACTACGTGTACCTGTCAAACCATCCTGTAATGCAAGAGGCTAAACATAACATAATTCAATGAAAATCAGAGCGCGGAAACTAAACATAAGTGCGGAAGCATAAGCCAACTTTTCTTTTCTTCTATAACTCCAAATAGTATTCCAAGTTAACATATACCAAATACAATCAAAGTAAAGGTGGACATGCCCACCTATCAAAATACAAAAGGAACTCTCTAATCCTCTCCTCTCAACAGTAGTCGAGGTATGGCCACACATCCAAGTCCCCATCCTCCTGAGACTGCCATGGGATAGGTGGCTCCCTCTCCTCTACATACTCCTCCTCGACCCAAGGCTCGGGGTCGAGGACATCCACAGTACCTGCCGACATAAAAGTACGGCTGAGCATGGAATACTCAGCGAGTACAAACTACTAGCTAACCATAACAATAGCGAAAGCATAACAACAGTGAGCAATACAAGATATTAATTTAAAGCAATAGTGAAAGCATAAGATTCATAGCCATATCTTGACATGCGTGTATGAATGCAAAAACCTCGGTAAAACTCATGTCTCGGAAACCCTTTTCGTGTCTCGGTCAAATCATGTATGTGTATCGTGTCTTGTCTTGTATTTCATGTCTTGATTTGTTCTTGACTTGTATACTTGTGAGCCAGAGGCTAGCACCCTTCCTTGGGCTACCAACCTCCTTGTCATGTTCTTGTTCCATTTCTCTTGTGAGCCAGAGGCTAGCACCCTTCCTTGGGCTACCAACCTCCTTGTCATGTTCTTGTTCCATTTCTCTTGTGAGCCAGAGGCTAGCACCCTTCCTTGGGCTACCAACCTCCTTGTCATGTTCTTGTTCCATTTCTCTTGTGAGCCAGAGGCTAGCACCCTTCCTTGGGCTACCAACCTCCTTGTCATGTTCTTGCTTCATTTCTCTTGTGAGCCAGAGGCTAGCACCCTTCCTGGGGCTACCAACCTCCTTGTCATGTTCTTGATTCATTTCATATACAAATACAATCTTGGAAAAAACCCGGTTTCATGCATGCATGTGTGGTGTGGGTAACACTTGTAATATCATGATGACAATGTGACATGAAGAGTAGTGTATAGCAATTCAATCCACAGTATAACCATATAGGAATTTGAGTAATCTACGTGACATTTGAATAGTTCATCCTTCATAAGAACACATGCATAAGGTCTACTTTCATTTTCTTCATTTATGTCATTTATTCCTAGTTTAGGCATTTTGTCAAACACATAGCGTGCAAGGTTCCTTAATGGTTCATCTTCTTCTTTTTAGTGCCTACTTTCCATCCAAAAATCAAGGTATGTTCATTATTGGTAAAGTACCCATCCACCATTTCCATCACAAACATCACCCAACATACACCTCGGCATCCAATCGCCACCTCCACACCCACACACATCCATACCTTTTTCTTATCTTATTTAGGTTCATTGGAGATGATACATTTCATATGGGAGGCAAACATAATAGCATAAATCACATTTCATAAGGAAAACCTAGATTTATTGCTAGGGTAAGTTAGTAGGGTGTACTAACCTTGAATCAAGGCTTGATCCTTGGTAGGGGCCTTGATTGAAGCTCCAACTTGAAAGATGAAGCCTTTGCTTGAAAGAAGCTTGAGTTGGGGAAGAAACCCCTTTCAAAAACGTGCTTGGGTTGCTGCCCTAGCTTGGAGAATGGTTCACACACGAGCTTGAGCCTCGATTTTGAAGCAACTTGAGTTGGGGTGAGCTATGGTTCTTAAACCCCCTTTGATTTCCTTCTCAAAACCAAACCCTAGGTTAGAGCTTTCTCCTCTTCTCTCTCTATCTCTCAAAATGTCTAAGGGTTGTGAATGAGGCTCAAAGGGTCGAGCAAAACCCTTATGGGTAAGGGTTTAACACCCAAAGACGAAAATGCCCTTACTGAAATTTCTGCAAAACGCGAAGACCGAGCGATCGGTGGTTATGACCGATCGATCGGTTGCCTACCGAGCGATCGGTGTTTATGACCGATCGACCAGTCAAAAACTCACTCTCTGGAAAATTTCCCCATACTAAATTTCTGACCGCGCGATAGCTACCGATCGATCGGTTATGGACCGATCGATCGCTGATTGAACCGAGCGATCGGTTCTCTATATGTCTGGACTGTTTTGACCATATCTTTTGACTCTCTCGTCGGATTTCGACGATTCAACTTGCGTTGGGTTCGTCTTTCGAAAACGCACATTTCTGACGTTTCGGAATTTCCGATTTCTCCCTTATTTATTAATTAGACTATAAAAACGGCCAATTAGCTACGAAGGTGGTATTCATTAAAGATGAAAAAGTCTGGGGTGCTACACTCGGTATGGGCATTACGAGTTCCTTGTAATGCCTTTTGGGCTGACGAATGCACCGGCGGCATTCATGGATTTGATGAACCGGGTGTTCCGATGTTACTTGGATCGATGAGTGATTGTATTCATTGATGACATTTTGGTGTATTCCCAGACACGGGAAGATCACGCGCGAGACCTCCGCCTTGCTCTGGAGATGTTGAGAGAGCATAGGCTATATACCAAATTGAGTAAGTGCGAGTTCTGGTTAGAGAAGGTCGCATTTCTTGGACACGTGGTGTCGGCCGAGGGCATTTCTGTAGATCCAGCCAAGGTTGAGGCAGTCATGAGTTGGGAGAGGCCCAAGAGCGTCACGGAGATACGTAGTTTCCTCGGATTGGCAGGCTACTACCGGAGATTTGTGGAGGGATTCTCCAGTTTGGCTGCACCTCTCACCTACTTGACAAGAAAAAGTGCAAGGTCCAGTTGGAGTGACCGATGTGAAGTAAGTTTCCAAGAGTTGAAGAAACGCCTCACCACAGCCCCTGTCCTTACTGTGCCATCTGGACCTTTTGGGTATGAGGTGTACAGTGATGCCTCGCATGTTGGACTCGGGTGTGTCCTAATGCAACACAAGAAGGTCATTGCCTATGCATCAAGGCAGTTGAAAGAGCATGAAAAGAACTACCCCACTCACGACTTGGAGCTTGCGGCGGTTGTGTTTGCACTTAAAATTTGGCGACATTATCTGTACGGGGTGGAGTTCTATGTGTACACGGACCACAAGAGCCTCAAGTATCTCTTTTCCCAAAAAGAGCTCAATTTGCGACAACGACGTTGGATTGAGTTTTTAAAAGACTACGAGTGCACTATCCAATATCACCCGGGAAAAGCAAATGTGGTGGCAGACGCTCTGAGTAGGAGACCATCGGGGTTGTTGGCTCACATGTTGGTGCGGGAATGGAGACTGTTAGACGATTTGGCAAATCTAGACATAAGTGTGAACAATTCTGTCCGCAGTCCGGTTTTGGCGAATGTTACAGTTCGGCCGTACCTTATAGACTTGATCCAGGAGTATCAAGCCACAGACACTGACTTGTTGGCTTTCCGGGATAAGGAAGTGGCCAAGGGTAGTACGGACTTCTCTCTCACTAGCCGAGGTGCTATTACATTCAAGGGAAGGCTTTGTGTCCCAGCCAATGCAGACCTTCGGAGAGAGATTATGGACGAAGCTCACCGGTCTAAGTATACAGTGCATCCTGGGGGGACAAAGATGTACCGGAACCTCAAGAGTCACTTTTGGTGGCGAAACATGAAGAGGGAGGTTGCGGAGTATGTGGCACGGTGTTTGGTATGCCAACAGGTGAAAGCAGAGCATTTGAGACCAGCGGGTCTTTTGCAGTCCCTCCCTATTCCCGAGTGGAAATGGGAACATATCTCTATGGACTTCATCGTGGGGTTGCCGAAGACGGTTAGGAAGACTGATGCTATATGGGTAGTTGTCGATAGACTCACGAAGTCCGCTCATTTCTTACCGTACCGGACTACATTCAACTCCAATCAGTTAGCGGAGCTATACATCAAGGAAATAGTCCGATTACACGGGGTGCCAGTGAGTATTGTGTCGGATAGAGACCCAAGATTCACATCCAGGTTTTGGAAAAGCTTTCAAGGTGCAATGGGCTCCCGATTACACTTTAGCACAGCTTTCCACCCACAGACCGACGGGCAAACCGAGAGGGTGAATCAGGTTATTGAAGATATGCTCCGAGCATGTATGCTAGATTTCAAGGGAAGTTGGGAAGATCACCTACATTTGGTGGAATTCGCTTACAACAACAGTTATCAAGAAAGCATACAAATGGCGCCTTTCGAGGCTTTGTACGGAAGGAGTTGTAGATCCCCGTTGTATTGGGATGAAGTGGGAGAAAGAAAGATTTTGGGCCCCGAGTTAATTGAACAAACCGTGGATAGGGTCAAGCTTATCCGGGAGAGGTTAAAGACCGCACAAGATAGACAGAAAAGCTATGCCGACAACCGAAGGAGGGATCTTGAATTCCGAGTCGGTGATTTTGTGTTTGTAAGGATTTCACCGACCAAAGGTGTTATGCGATTCGGGAAGAGAGGCAAGCTTAGCCCGAGATATGTGGGTCCGTTCGAGATCATTACTCGAGTTGGTGAGGTGGCTTACCGTGTTGCTTTGCCCGCTCACATGGCGGCGGTCCACAATGTATTTCATGTCTCTATGCTCCGGAAGTACATCTCGAATCCTTCTCATGTCATCGAGCTTGATCCGATTGAGATCCGAGAGGACCTCACTTTAGTTGAGAAGCCGGTTCATATTTTGGATAGGAGGGATCAAGTGCTTCGCAACAAGACTATTCCGCTAGTCCTCGTGCAATGGCAACATCATGCACGAGAAGAAGCCACGTGGGAGCATGAAGCCGAAGTCAAAGCAAAGTATCCCGAGTTGTTTGAATAGACTTGTGCATATGACTTGTAATTTTGTTTTGATTTTGTGCATGTATGTATCGTCCAAATTTCGGGGATGAAATTTTTGTAAGGGGGGGAGAATGTAGCACCCCAGACTTTTTCATCCTTATGAATAGCACCTTCGTAGCTAATTGGCCGTTTTTGTAGTCTAATTAATAAATAAGGGAGAAATCGGAAATTCCGAAATGTCAGAAATGTTCGTTTTCGAAAGACGGATCCAACGCAAGTTGAATCGTCGAAATCCGACAAGCGAGTCAAAAGATATGGTCAAAACAGTCCAGACATACAGAAGACCGATCGCTCGGTCCAGTCAGCGATCGATCGGTCCATAACCGATCGATCGATAGCTATCGCACGGTCATAAATTTTGTATGGGGAAATTTTCCAGAGAGCATGTTTTTGACCGGTCGCTCGGTCAAGAACACCGATCGCTCGGTAGGCAACCGATCGATCGGTCATAACCACCGATCGCTCGGTCTTCGCGTTTTTGCAGAAATTTCAGTAAGGGCGTTTTCGTCTTTTGGGTGTTAAACCCTTACCCATAAGGGTTTGCTCGACCCTTTGAGGCCTCACTTACAACATTTGAGAGATTTGGGAGATAAGAGAGAAGAGAAAAGGTTTCCCTAAACCTAGGTTGCTTTTGGAGAAGAAATCAAAGGGGTGAAGACCCTAGATCGTCCCCAAGCACGTTTTCTTCAAGATTTCAACTCAAGCTCGTGTCGAGGTGCATTCTCCAAGCTAGGGCAGCGTTTTCTACGGCAACTTCAAGGTTGTTTTCCCCACACTAAGCCTTCTTCAAGCAAGGATCTTTCTTCTTGCAAGTTGGAGCTTCAATCAAGGTTTCTACTAAGGATCAAGCCTTGATTCAAGGTTAGTACACCCTACTAACTTTCCCTAGCAATAACCTAGGTTTTCTAGTGTAAATGGTGATTCTATATATTATGCTTTTCCTTCCCTATGCATTGTATTAACTCAACAAATATAAACAAGATAAGGGAAATGGAATGAATGTGTGGATGGGAGATTGGATGTGGCGATTGGATGCCGAATGTGATGTATGATGTGTGGGTTGTGGATTGGAAAATGGACGATGGGCATAGTACAAATAACAAACTTACCATTGTGTGATTGAATGGAAAATATGCATTTAAAAGAAGGAGATAAACTACTAAGGAATAATGTATGAAAGTGTTTGACAAAATACCTAAACTATGAATAAATGATCTCAATGAAGAATATGGAAATGGGTTTTATGTATGCGTTCTTATAAATGATAAATTGATCAAATGTTATGCAAACTACTTATGTTACCTATGTTCATATCATGAATTGAATTGTAATGTCATATTTTGGTTATTCCCATTATCATGATTGTCACTATGGACACGTACACGAGCACTCATGATAGCATGAACCTAGATTTCAAGAGCATGTGCATATAATAAACAACAAGAAATTATTGCATGTCAAGGAGGTTGGTAGCCCAGGGAGGATTCGGGTACTAACCTCTGGCTCACAAGATAACCCTTAAAACACCTATTGTCAAGGAGGTTGGTAGCCCAGGGACATTCGGGTACTAGCCTCTGGCTCACAAGAAAACTAAACAAGTAATAAAAATCACCTATTGTCAAGGAGGTTGGTGGCCCAGGGAGGATTCGGGTACTAACCTCTGGCTCACAAGAAAACCCTGCATTTCATAACAAGGAGGTTGGTAGCCCAGGGAGATTCGGGTGCTAACCTCTGGTTCACAAGTGCATTGCATATCAAGGAGGTTGGCAGCCCAGCGATATTCGGGTGCTAGCCTCTGGCTCACAAGTTACAAGATGGAGGTCTGCAAGATGATGATCATGCATTCATGCATGCACGCATACATGATTTCTACGAGGCATACCGGGACATGACAAGGGTTTCAAGCATGAGTTTTATCGGCATTTTCGCATTCATGTACGCACGTCAGGATGCTTGTATTGTGTCATGCCCTATACTGTTTCTTTGTGATGTTTCTATTACTGCTTGTATGATATTACTATTATGTGTTTTTATTATTGTTATGGTCTGCTAGTAGCTTGTACTCGCTGAGTATTCCATGCTCAGCCGTACTTTCATGTCGGCAGGTACTGAGGGAGCCCTCGACCCGGAGCCTTGGGTCGAGGAAGAGTATACAGAGGAGAGAGAGTCAGCTATTCCATTACAGTCTCAGGCGGACCGAGACCTCGATGCGTGGCCATACCTCGACTACTGTTGAGGGGAGAGTATGAGAGGGTTTGGTGTATTTTGATATTTTGATAGGTGGGCCTGTCCACCTTAGGCTTAGACATGTCTTGTATTTATGTTAACTTGGAATACTATTTTGGATCATCAGAAGAAATGAAAATTTGTTTGCGCTTCCGCATATATGATAGCTTCCGCGCTCTGATTATCGTTATGAGTACTGTATTTTATCTTGTGCATTACAGGATGGTTTGATAGGTTCGCAATGTGACACCTAAAATATCCCTAAACTCCTAGGGGGTATTTCGGGGCGTTACAAAATTGGCAATACCATTAGAAACAGACCCATAATCTAATTGGTATTAATGAATACAATGATCCCTAATACTGTCTTATTTGTCATTTGATTAGATCATGATAGGCCTACACCCATTAACTGAAATTCTTCGTGATGAAAAGTTAGTAGGAACTAACTATGTAGACTGGAAAAGAAAGATTAGAATTCTGTTTGCCGTGGATAACCTTGACCTATGTCTTAAGAAACCTAAGCCCGAAATTCCTCCAGATGCTTTACCGGCCCAAAAGGCTGAGTTAGAGCAATGGGAGAGGTCTAATCAGATGACCAAGTGGTACATACTGGCTTCGATGTCTAACATTTTCCAAAGCCAGCATGAACACATGGATAAGGCTTCTGACATTTTGCAAAACCTTCATGAGATGTTTGGTGAGCAAAATTAGTCAGCTCGACAAGTAAAGTTGAAATCCCTTGTTAACACCAAGATGGCTGAGGGAACTCCAGTCAGGGAACACATCATAAAGATGATGGGATTATTGAATGAACTGGAAATTCTTGATGGAGAGATGGATGCCATCACTCAAGTTGACACTGTTCTGCAGTCACTCCCTTCGTCCTTCAATTCGTTCGTGTTAAATTATAACATGAACAAGAGTGAAATATCACTAAGTGAGCTTATGAACTCACTTGTGGCTGTAGAAGATTTGATTAAAAAGTCAATTAAAGGTGAAACTTTAATCGTCGATAAACCTGATACCTCCAAGAAATCTAAAAAGTTTAGAAAAGGGAAGAAAGGCCAAGGAAAGCTTAAAGACAATAAGGGTAAGGCAAGAGTTGCCAAAGGTTATTCAAGGACAGCTGGCAAGGAAAAAAAAGGCAATAGAAAGTGTTTCCACTATGGTAAAATAGGCCACTTGAAGAGGAATTGCAGGACTTACCTCGCAACACTTAAGAAGGGTAGCGGAAGTACTCAAGGTATGAGCTACTTTGAACTACATATTACTGTTGAGTCTAACTTTCTGAACGGGTCGTCCTAACTCATAGTGTGTGGATTTTGGATCCACTGTACACGTTTGCAATTCTTTGTAGGGGTTCAAGGAAACCAGAAAGTCGACCAAATAGGAGCAGAAGCTTAAAGTTGGCTCCGGTGCAAATGTTGTAGTGAGGTCAATCGGCTTGTTTACTCTTTATTTACCTAATGGGAAGACATTAATTTTAGAAGACTGCTTTTATGTGCCTTCAGCACGTCGAAATTTGATTTCAGTAACTAGACTCTTATTTTATGGATTCTCTATCAATTTTAATTCAATTGTTGAAATTAAGAAAGATGGAATGGTCTTGATAACTGGTAATCTAATTAATGGTCTTTATTTGATATTTCCATTGGTAAATAATGAATATCTGGAAAGTGACAATGTCTCATCATCTAGAATGTCTGGAATGAAGAGACATTGCACTTAGTATACTTATCTTTAGCACAAGAGACTTGGTCACATTAATCTTGATAGGATCAAGAGGTTAGTAATAGATGGTCCCCTTGACTTCCTCAAGGTAGAATCACTCCCTACATGCGAGTCTTGTCTTGAATGGAAGATGACCAAGAAGCCTTACCCTAAAAAGGTAGGAAGAGCCGAAGAAAAGTTAAGACTAATACATAGTGATGTATGTGGTCCATTTAACATTGTTACACGAGGTCAATACCGGTATTTTGTTACATTTACCGATGACTATTCCAGATATGGATATGTCTATTTGATGCAACACAAATCTGACACCTTTGAAAAGTTCAAAGAATTCAGATTAGAAGTTGAGAATCAAACTGACAAAACCATAAAGACATTTCGATCAGAACGAGGTGGTGAATACCTCACCAACGAGTTTATGGATTACTTAAGCGATAATGGGATTATCTCAATGGACAAGTCCTGCCTCTCCTCAACCAAATGGAGTTTCTGAAAGAAGAAACCGGACCTTATTAGAGAAGGTTCGCTCTGTGATGAGCCATGCCGATGTTCCTTCATATCTTTGGGGATATACTATACAAACTGCCATTTATATTCTAAGCTGGGTTCCATCTAAGTCTATTCCGTTTACAGCCTATGAATTGTGGACTGGGCGAAAACCTAGTTTACAACATCTAAGGGTATGGGGTTATCCTGCGCATGTTCGCAAACTCAAACCCACTAAATTGGAATCCATGATAAAGAAATGGAATTTTGTAGGATATCCAAAAGAAACTAAGGGTTTCTATTTCTACTCCAAGGCAGACCAAACAGTAGTTGTTAGGCTTCATGCCACTTTCTTGGAGGAAGAAATGGATCTCTTTAAGAAAGTTGAATTTCATGAGATGAAAGACGACACAGCCAGTATCCAAACTGAACCTAATCCTTCCACTTTAATTTCTCCTAATTCTATTCCACTGAGAAGGTCTGAAAGAGTTTCGAGACCACCGGATAGACTTTAGTATTACAATAATGAAGTTTATCGAGTTACCCCTGATGATGAGGATAAAGATCCTAATACTTATTAGGAAGCAACATTGGGTGTAGATGCATCTCAATGGAATAAAGCTATGAATGCTGAAATAGATTACATGTATAACAATGGTGTTTGGACTTTAGTAGATCCACCAGATGGTATAAGGCCAATTGGATGCAAATGGATTTACAAAAGGAAGATGGGTGCCGATAGTAACATGGAGACCTATAAAGCTAGACTTGTTGCAAAAGGTTATACTCAAATTCAAGGAGTTGATTATGAGAATACCTTTTCACCTGTAGCTATGCTTAAATCCATCAGGATATTGCTAGCTATAACTGCACACCATGACTTTGAGATATGGCAAATGGATGTCAAAACTGCTTTCCGTAATGGAATGTTAGATGAAGACATCTATATGAAGCAACCAGAGGGCTTCATTGCTCCTAACCTGGAGAACATGGTATACAAGCTCAACAAGTCGATATATGGTTTGAAACAAGCTTCAAGAAGCTGAAACCAAAGATTTGATCTTTCGATCAAATAATTTGGATTCCAAAAGAATTTGGAAGAATCTTGTATATACAAGAAGGACAATGGGAGAGTGGTAGTATACCTAATTCTTTATGTGGATGACATCCTACTCATTGGGAATGATGTAGGGATGTTGTCATCAGTCAAGATATGGCTTTCTCAGCATTTCTCAATGAAAGACTTGGGAGAGGCATCATATATTCTCGGAATAAAGATTCTGAGAGATAGAAATTGCCGAATGTTGGGATTGAGCCAAACTTCCTACATAGACAAGATATTGTCTAGGTACGGTATGAGTGATTGTAAGACAACACTCATTCCTTTTAGACATGGTGTCACTTTGTCTAAAAAGATGGCCCCTACATCAGCTGATGAGATCAAGCAGATGAAGAGGTGCCTTTATGCTTCGGCAGTTGTGAGCCTCATGTATGCTATGTTATGTTGTCGCGACCCAAAACCCACCCTAGGAGTTAGGGTGAATCGTGGACGACTAAATCATGACTTACATGACTTGCTTGACAAACCACCTGCAAAACACCCACTGAGCATATACAATAGAGGATAACAGCGGAAGCATAACTATAAGACACAGCGGAAGTCTAACAAACCTCTAAGTATATACACATGGTCCAAGTTTTTAATACAAAGAAATCAAAACAAAGAAAGTGCGGACATGCCCGCCAAAATACATGGATATAATCACTCATGCTCACCCACAGCTAATCCACTCAGAATCTAACACCACCTACTGATAACCCTCTACGGGAGGTTCCTCCAAAGGCTCCTCGACGTACTCCTCCTCCACCCATGGACCAGGAGCACAAACATCAAATGGAGCAGCAGCTCCCTCAGAACCTGCCAACATAAGAAGTACGGCTGAGCATGGAATACTCAGCGGGTACTAAACACTAACCAACAGTCATAGCATACGGATAGCATACATAAAGCAGGAAACAATTCACGCATATAAAGCAGAAATGATTCATATCATGACAATAAAGTAAAGAAATATAATTCATCATGTTGCATTCATAAAAGATGATAAAACCCTTGAAATCTTGTGCACTTGACTTGACTGAAATTACCCTTTTTATGCTTGAAACCTTGTCTACCGTGTCATGCGTGTCATGCTTGTATCATGCGTGTATCATGCTTGCTTGTTCTGAAAAGTAATCTACTTGTGAGGGAAGGTAGACCCTTCTTCCTAGAATGCTCATGCTTGTCCTTCCACTTGTGAGATTCACTTGTGAGATGTCCTTGTGAGATGTCCTTGTGAGATGCCCTTGCGAGGGAAGGGACACTTCTTATGATATGTATGCACTTGCGAGAGAAGGGAGACCCTTCTTATGAAAATGTATGATTGTCTTGTCCTTGCCGAAAGTGAGGTAAAACATATCGTAGGATATGCCCCACCTCTAAATCCCATTCTTGAAAACCTCGGTAAATCATGTCATGTATGCGTGCTCGTGAGGTCGTGTGCATACTTGCATTTGGAATTAAATATGGCATTTGAGTAATTCATAACACATAACATCAATGATTTGAGCAATTTAGTATTCATATCATTTAGGGAAAGCGAACGATCACACTATCATGACCCTAGCAATTTCCATAAACCTTAAACATGCGATTTCTTAATTTATTATTCATTTCATTCACCTTGGCATTTCATCAGACATGGTGCATTCATTATTTATTAACCCTACAACATGCTTTTCTAGGTGGGTTATGCTCACATCATACGTGTTTGTTCATTATGGATACGATGCCCTCCCCATTTCATTCATCACATCATTTCACACGGCATCTAATCGCCAATTCCGTCTCCATTCACCATTCACACCCATCCATCTCATAGCACATATGTAAATGAAAGAAAACAATGAGAAATAGAGTAAAAGAAGGAACTATAACTAGGAGGGTAGCAAGAAGTACCGACCTTGATCGAGTGAGGAAGAAATCCCCTTCCAAAAACGACCGTGAGTTGCTGCCCTAGCTTGAGGAGATGCTCCTCACGAGCTCGTGCCTTGATCTTGAAGAAAAATGGACTTGAGTTGAGTGTGGGTTCACAAACCCCTTGATTTCTCTCCAAAATGGAAACCCTAGGTTTAGGAATCGCCCTCTCCTCTCTTCTTATCTCCCAATCTCTCTAAGTGTTGAAATGAAGCCCTAAAGGCTCGGGTTAAACTCTTAATGTAGAGCCCCGAAACCCTAGTTCACTGTGCTAGGAATAGTGTCAGTGAATAGTGCCTTGTGTGTGTGTGAAAAAGCTTAAGGTCTTCCATTTTGCTCTTGGTAGTGTGGCGAGCTAAGTGAAGATTTTAGGTGAGTGTATTGAGTCTCAAGAGAGAGTATAAAGATACTCTAAGTGGGTAAAAGAAAAGGGTATAAAATACCTTAAGTGGTTAATAGGTTGTAAGTGAAGAGTGCTAGTGCACGAGGCATAAAGAGGCTAGGGCCTCTCATGCTTATGGGGGTGAATTCAATGATCACCTAGGTGGGATGAAAACCTATGGGAAACGATTCATGAGGTGTGAGTGGGATGTTGGACCTAAGGAAGAAGAGTGTGAAGCACTCGAATATTCTAAGTGTCAACAAGGGTTATGCCTTTAGCATTACCCTTAACTTTAAGAAGCCTTAGTTCAGTCACCGCGGATCGGAATCAAGTGATTCTTGAATTTTCGGAAAGGTATTAGAACCCTCTTCAAGGTTCATGTTGATCACTTTCCCTGATTTTGAATCGGGATTGAGTCAAAAGTAGGATTTCCAAAATCAGGTCGGCTGCAAATCTGGGCTGTCGCAACCCATTGCAGACCAGTCAACTTTAGGGGCATTTTTGTCTATGAATAAAGAAGAATTGGAATTTCTTCAACACATGAAAGTTGTTTCTCTTCGAAATTCAAATCCAACGCAAGTTGAATCGTCAAAATCGGAGCTCCGAGTCAAACTTTATGGCCAAAATACTGAAGTGCATTCTGTAGCACCAGTCAATACCGAGAGCTCGGTCCACAACCGAGAGATCGGTCAAAAGCACCGATTGATCGGTCCACTACCGGTAGATCGGTCATCTATCGGTCCTACGCGTTTTTCAGAAATTTGTTTTAGGGGTTTTTTGGTCTTTTGGCGACTCTATCCATATTTTTAAGGGTTGGCTCGAGCCAAGGGTGTTCATAAACACCCTTAGCAATATTTTTAGAGAGAGGAAGAGAAACCTAGGGTTTCCAAAAGGGGATTTTCCATTCAAAGAGAGTTTGAGCGATTGTGAGCCCAAAATCCTTTCCAAAGGTTTGGATTCACCCAAATCCAGGTCACAAACCTCATAGATCGCTTCCACCAAGTTCGTGCAAGCTGTAGATGCGTGGATCTTCAACCTTGGAGTTTGGGAAAGCTTCCACAAGCTTGGGTCTTGCTCCCACGGCCTCCTAAGGCATTTTTCCCCAATCTTTCAAGGTAGAACAAACTACTAACTCTTTGTTAGAATTCTATTAAAGTTTCTTTGATTCTTTTCCTCAAAACTTGTCATGATATGAGATAGAACATTATGTATGGAGGTTGGTTGGGCGATGGATGCCAATGGATGGTGTGTGGTGTGATGAACAAATGGGGAAGGGCATTGTTTACATAACGTACACACTTAGTGTTTGATGAAATGTCTTAAAGAAAAATGAAAGAATGAAATGACATGAAAAATGGGGTTCGTATGTGAGAGTGTAAGTACACTCTCCAAATTGCATGACTAATATTTATGAACATTTACGAAGAAATTAGGGCAAGGGTAGATGAAAAAGAGTATGGGATACTCTAAGGAATTTAATAATGTGGTCTATTTATAAGTTCTAGCTTGTTCAAGTTTAATTAGTAAAGAAATGAATAGGAAACAAGGTAGTAGTATGAATATAAATAGCATGTGAAGGAAATGGACTACAAGGACTTGTTAGAATTGGAATTTTAAATTAAGCATGTTCATCGAATGAATGTCAAGTAAATGGACTTGTTAGGATGTGTCATTAGATGGTAGAATATGCATGAGTTATTGAATGAATGAAATAAAACGCCATAAATCCCTTGTTGTTTATTATTTACAATACCATGAAGGTTTACATTTCAAGGACACATGTATATTAATGAAATCATCACAAGTAGCATGCTAGGAAAATGCATACATATGACAAGTTAATGATATACAAGTAAATGAACATGGATAATGAGAAACACAAGGTAACAAGCACGCTTGAAAGGTAAGCTAATGTGTGCCGTCCAGTACATAGTTTGGGCATTAGCAAAATAAGACAAATAAAAAGCTAATGTGTGCCGTCCAGTACATAGTTCGGGCATTAGTGAAAACAAGAACATAGATGCTAATGTGTGCCGTCCAGTACATAGTTCGGGCATTACTGATCTAGCTAATGTGTGCCATCTAGTACATAGTTTGGGCATTAGCAAAATAAGACAATTAAGATGCTAATGTGTGCCGTCCAGTACATAGTTCGGGCATTAGTGATCTCCAAGCAGGCAAACAAGACAAACAAGATGCTAATGTGTGCCGTCCAGTACATAGTTCAGGCATTAGTAAACGAGTGATAATACGCTAATGTGTGCCGTCCAGTACATAGTTCGGGCATTAGTTAAACAAGTGATAAGATGCTAATGTATGCCGTCCAGTACATAGTTCGGGCATTAGTTAATCAAGCAAGACAAGAACAAGTTAAACAAGCAAGTCAAGAAATGAGAAAAACAAGTCAAGTGAACAAGTGGGTGTTAAATGAATGTGTGGGGTGTGTGTGAACTAAACAAGTTAAGCAAACAAGACATGAACATGGATTGAATTGATATTGCTTGTCTTATTATGATTTGATGTACTTCCTTTCTATTCCCATCTTGCACGGTTTAAATTATATCATACAAGAAAGTATTGTTGTATTAATGTTTCATAACATTGCTAGTTAGTAGTGTGTACACGCTGAGTATTCCATACTCAGCCGTACTTTCATGTCGGCAGGTACCGAGGAGACCCTCAACCCCGAGCCCTGGGTCGAGGAAGAGTATATAGAGGAGAGAGAGCCATCTATCCCACTGCAGCCTCAGGCGGAGGCGAGAGACTTAGACCATTGGCCCCACGGGGGTGACTATTGAGCGAGACAGAGTTGTATTTTGTCTTTTGTATTTTGTTAGGTGGGCCTGTCCACCTTAGGCTTAGACGTGTTATACATATGTTAAACTTGGAATACTGTTTTGGAACTTTAGAAAAAAAAAAGAGTTGGTTGCGCTTCCGCATTTTATGTTTAGCTTCCGCGCTCTGATTATCATTGTATTAGTATTATATTTTGCCTTGTTCATTACAGGATGGTTTGGCAGGTTTGTATAGTCCACCTAAAGTATCCCTAAACTCCTAGGGGGTATTTTGGGGCGTGACACTTAAGGTAAGAGTAAACCGACCAAAAGACCATAATACCCTTACTGAAATTTCTGCAAAAACGCGAGTACCGAGCGATCGGTGTTAATGACCGATCGATCGGTTGCCTATCGATCGATTGGTTTCATAACCGAGCAATCGGTTAAAATTTCACTCTCTGGAAAATTTCCCCATACAAAAATCTTGACCAGTCGATAGCTACCGATCGATCGGTTTTGGACCGATCGATCGCTCTATGGACCGAGCGATCGGTTGCCTGCAGGTCCAGACTGTTTTGGCCATATCTTTTGACTCGCTCGTCGGATTTTGACGATTCAACTTGCGTCGGGTTCGTACTTCGAAAAGGAACATTTTTGACATTTTGGAATTTCCAATTTCTTCCTTATTTATTAATTATACCTCTTTAAAGGGAAAATGGCAACGAAAGTGTCATGTATTAAATGTGAAAAAGTCCGGGGCTCTACATATGTACTAGACCGGATATCTGTCATGCAGTGGGAGTTGTTAGTCTGTTCCAAAGAAATCCAGGTGTTAATCATTGGACTATAGTGAAGCATATTATGAAGTACCTGAAAAGGAATAGGGATTATGAGCTTACCTTTCAATCAGAAGATTTAGTTGGACTGGTTTATACTGATTCCGATTTCCAATCTGATCTGGACAATAGAGCTTCCACATCTGGGCATGTGTTTACACTTGGTGGTGCTACTGTCAGTTGGCGGAGCATAAAGCAGAAGAGTATTGCTGAATCCACCACAGAAGCAAAATATATTGCAGCTTCAGAAGCAGGAAAAGAAGTAGTCTGGTTCGAAAGGTTTTTGCAAGAGTTAGGAAATGTTCCTTCAACACTCAGACAAATCACTCTCTTCTATGATAGTAACGGTGCAGTAGCCTATAGCAAAGAACCTAGGAACCACAAAAGGATGAAACATGTGGAGTGGAAGTATCATCTCATTCGTGAGATCATTGACAGGCAAGATGTAGTGGTTACAAAGATTAGGTCTCAACTTAATGTTGCAGACCCGATGACCAAGGCTTTATTAGATAAATTTTTTGTAACACACTTAGACAATATGTGTCGCGACCCAAAATCCACCCTAGGAGTTAGAGTGAATCGTGGACGACTAAATCATGACTTACATGACTTGCTTGACAAACCACCTGCAAAACACCCACTGAGCATATACAATAGAGGATAACAGTGGAAGCATAACTATAGGACACAGCGGAAGTCTAACAAACCTCTAAGTATATACACATGGTCCAAGTTTTAATACAAAGAAATCAAAACAAAGAAAGTGCGGACATGCCCGCCAAAATACATGGATATAATCACTCATGCTCACCCACAGCTAATCCACTCAGAATCTAACACCACCTACTGATAACCCTCTACGGGAGGTTCCTCCAAAGGCTCCTCGACGTACTCCTCCTCCACCCATGGACTAGGAGCACAACCATCAAATGGAGCAGCAGCTCCCTCAGAACCTGCCGACATAAGAAGTACGGCTGAGCATGGAATACTCAGCGGGTACTAAATACTAACCAACAGTTATAGCAAGAGATAGCAATGCATACCCAGGAAACAATATAGATATATATGAATCAGGAACAATTAATATCATACAAAGAAATAAGGAAATTCATAATCATGCTTGCAGTTCATGAAAAGGCGATAAAATCCTTGAAAAACACCATGCACTTGACTTGACTTAAAATACCCTTCGCGTAATTGGGAACTTATTTACCATGTCATGCTTGTCATGCTTGTCATGCTTGTATCATGCGTGCCATGTCATGCTATGCGTGTCATGCGTGTATCATGCTTGCTTATTCAGAATTTAAACATGTTCACATGCCTAGTTACCGTTCATAGCCCATCGCAACTAGTATCCTATATGCTGAATGATATGCCTAGTTGCCGTTCATAGTCCGTCGTAACTAGTATCCTATATGCTGAATGATATGCCTAGTTGCCGTTCATAGTCCGTCGCAACTAGTATCCTATATGCTGAATGATATGCCTAGTTGCCGTTCATAGTCCGTCGCAACTAGCATCCATGCGAAATGTGTATGCCTAGTTGCCGTTCATAGCCCGTCACAACTAGCATCCATGCGAAATGTGTAGGCCTAGTTTCCGTTCATAGCCCGTCGCAACTAGCATCCATGCGTGTCATGCCATGCCTTGAGTGTCATGAGATGCTATGCCATGCGTGTAATACGATGCCATGCCATGCGTGTAATGCGATGGGATGAGAGACCCTTCCCTATGCAATGAATGATCATCTTGTCCTTGCCAAAAGCGAAGTGAAACATATCGTAGGATATGCCCCACCTCTAAATCTCGTCCTTGAAAACATCGGTAAATCACGTCGTTTCATGCCGTGCTTGTGTAATCGTGTACACACTTGCGATGGAAATTAAATATGACATTTTGGGGAATTCACAATACATTGCACATTACCATATATACAAGTAATAAATTAAACAATTTAGGGAAAGCGCGAAAACACACTATCATAACCTTAGCAATTTCCATAAATGTTTAAGCATGCATTTTCTTTATTTATTATTCTTTTCATTCACCTTGGCATTTCATCAAACATGGTGTGTTCATTATTGATTTACCCTACAACATGCTTTTCTAGATGGATTTTACTCAAATCATGCATGTATGTTCATTATTGGACAATGCCCTCCCCATTTTAATCATCACAACACAACCATTGGCATCCAATCGCCCATTCCATCTCGATTCACCATTCACAACCATCCATCTCATAGCACATGTGTAAATAAAGGAAAAAAAAGGGAAATAAAGGGAAAAGAGGAACTATAACTAGGAGGGTAGCAAGAAGTACCGACCTTGAACAATGAGGGGAGAAACCTCTTTCCAAAACGACCGTGTAGCTGCTGCCCTAGCTTGGAGAACGCTCTCCACGAGTGTTTGAGCCGTGATCTTGGAGAGCCAAGCTTGAAGTAATCTAGGGTCTCAAAACCCTTTGATTTCTCTTCCAAAGACAAGCCCTAGGTTGGAATCGCCTTCTCCCCTTTCTCCTATTCTCTCAAACTCTCTAATTGTCGAATGATGCCCTAAAGTCTCGGGCAAGACTCTTAAGGTAAGAGTAAACCGACCAAAAGACCATAATACCCTTACTAAAATTTCTGCAAAAACGCGAGTACCGAGCGATCGGTGTTAATGACCGATCGATCGGTTGCCTACCGATCGATCGGTTTCATAACCGAGCGATCGGTTTCATAACCGAGCGATCGGTTAAAATTTCACTCTCTGGAAAATTTCCCATGCAAAAATCTTGACCAGTCGATAGCCTCCGAGCGATCAGTTTTGGACCGATCGATCGCTCCATGGACCGAGCGATCGGTGGTCTACAGGTCCAAACTATTTTGGCCATAACTTTTGACTCGTTCGTCCGATTTTGACGATTCAACTTGCGTTGGGTTCGTACTTTGAAACGAACATTTCTGATATTTCGGAATTTCCAATTTCTTCCTTATTGATTAATTATACCTCTTTAAAGGCAAAATGGCAATGAAAGTGTCATGCATTAAATGTGAAAAAGTCCGGGGCTCTACAATATGGGATTGAAATCTATGGCATAGTGACTTTTAGGACAAGTGGGAGATTGTTGGGCATGATGCCCAGAAAAGTCATTAGATTGTTAGACCCTTATTAATTTGATTAATAAATGCTTCTTCTTAATCTATTGTGTATTCATTTTGGGTAATTGACCATGATCATGAGATGATCTTACGATATGAGATATCGATAAAGGCCCATATGATATATTGTAGGAAAGTTATGTGATTAGATTATCACAGGTAGATATAACTTTCCGGTTCCTTATACCTTATATAGTCACAGCTGTGGGTGAAGCTGGGCACTTCACTTATATGGCTGCCAGAATGCTAAGATATTCTCAATAGTTGAGATGTAGTTCTATCTCGAACTATTGTAGTGAAGACGACACATCAGCATATGGGTGCTTAAATGTACACTAACTGATTGCATTAATGAGAGACCTCTTGCATAAACATACTATCAGATAGTTGGTCTCTCATTCACATTGAACGGTTTCGATGATCCTTAGATATGATGAGTTCATCTATGACTGGATAGTGATCTGAATGTTTTGATTCCACCAACGTATTTTCTAACTTAGGGGATACAATACAGTGATAGTTGGATAGTCAGAAAATTGTTCGAGTCATGATGAATTTCAAACAAGAAATCCATGCTCATTAATTTGAGAGATTATCCAACTTCCGGGTAAGACAGTTGATTAAGTTCAAATCCTGTGCAGGTGATTTTGAAAACAAAATAAGTTTTGAAATATAATTTTATTAAAAGGTATTATACTTATAAAATGATTTTTTTAAATGTTTTTCATGATAAATTGTTTCTCATGGCTAAATAATAAGTCTTGGAAACCCGGATGATTTGCAATGGGCTATGGGTTAGATAATATGTCAATCTCGAAGGCCCATTAGGGATAATGTATTTGGAAGGATAAATCGAATTTAAAAGTTAGTGTGGTGGGATCCGTAATGGTTAATGTTCATACACTGGGATTCAATTGCAATATGGATATCTCACGTCACTTGCAATTCCGATGTAATTCCCATTTAGGGTTAACGGGATAACATTGGATAAGCCAGGGTAAGAATGTCCCAGAGCAATCTGTGGAGGTGCTCACATAAGAAATACAAGCTCAATAATTGATTAAAAGTTAATCAATTATTTTAAGTAATTAAAAGTTAATCATTTAATTAAATAGATTAATAGTTAATCTATTGTTTAAATTAATTGTTAATTTAAACTAAGGGATTATTTTAGTAATTATTTGATTAACATAATTAAAGGGGAAATGGGTTTGACCCATATCCATAAACCCATTAAAATGGACCTTTAATATTGACTAAAGCCCATGGGTTTAAACCCTAGGGTGGGGCACCCACTTGACAAATCCTAATTGGATTAGGATTTGTTTAATTGAATAATTATTGAAATATAATTCCTTTTATTATGGAATTAAAATCCAAGTGTTGGATTGCATTTAGGTTTAAGATGTTATTGTAATTAGATTACAATAAGGAGTTTTAACTCCTCAAATCCCACGCCCCATAGAAGCTCACGGCCCCCCTTGTGGATTCCTAGTTTGACTAGGTTTCCTACTTTGGTGTAGGATGTTGACTTATCCCTTTTAATTAAGGAATGCTCTTATAATAGGGACTCTTTAATTAATAGGATTACTATAACTAAAGTAGTTATAGATTAAGTAGGAGTTTATTTGATTAATAATAAGAGTTATTGTTAATTACTAAATCCTACTAGATAAGATCAAGTTGGAGCAGTATTAGGATAAGATCCTAGTCTATAAATACCCCAACCCCCTAGACCAGTAAGTAGAATTCTCTAGAATTTTTTCTCTCCTCTCCTCTCCTCTCTCTCTCCAAACTGTGAGCCCTAGGGGAGACCCCTAGGGATTTTCGTGAGCTATATTGGTGGTCTTAATTGGGTTTTACAAATCTAGGGTTTTGAACCTTAGTATTATTCATGATAGAAGGTCTACACCATTGATCCATCTTCTTCCTCTTGCTTCTGTATATCCAAAGGAGATTCTAAAGCTTTGTGGGGATAGTGAAGAACAAGGATCGAGCTTTTAGTCTTTTTCCGGAGAAATCTCTACAATGAGTTTTGACAGTTCGAGTGGATTAAGCTTCACCGGTGAAAAACATTCACCGAGGTAATATGACTAAAATTGTTAGATAATTTTGATGCTTTTTATGGTGTTAAGATCAAGGGGATCTAGTTTCAGCATAAATTTTTTATCCGGATCCCCCTTCAGCTTGGACATATGGCCTTATGGTTGAGGAAGAGCGACATGTATTTGGGGTTTCATTTTGGGGGTTTTGCATTGGACTTGAGTTGGTAACTCAAGTGATGAATTTTGTGCACATGGTTCATTTCTATTTATGTACAAGTTTTAGTTAGTATTCAATCTTAGTTGACTCTTGTACATGGGACACTATTCTATATAGAAGATATTTTTAGGTTCACTATTTATTATGCCTTGGATGCTCTCTCACAGGATGATTTGTATGTTAGTTCACGGCGCTAGAGTCTTATAACTCGTAGGTAGGATTTTGGGTCATCACAGGAGTTCTCTGAGCCATCTTGGTGTTAACAAGGGATTTCAACTTTACTTGTCGAGCTGACCTATTTTGTTCACCAAACATCTCAAGTTGGTTTTGCAAAATGTCACAAGCCTTATCCATGTGTTGATGCTGGCTTTGCAAGATTTTAGGCATCGAAGCTAGAATGTAACAGTTGGTCATCTGATTAGACCTCTCCCATTGCTCTAACTTAGCCTTTTGGGCTGGTGAAGCATCGTGAGGAATTTTGTGTTGAGGTGTCTTAAGACACAGGTCAAGGTTATCTGTAGCAAATACTATTCTTATTTTTATTTTCTAGTCAACATAGTTAGTTTCTACTAACTTTTCATCACGAAGAATTTTAGTCAATGGGTAAAGGCCTATCATGATCTAATCAAATGAAAAGTAAGATAGTATTAGGGATGTATTGAATTCATTAATACCTATTAGATTATGGGTCTGTTTCTAATGGTATTACCGGTCACGACCCAAAATACCCCCTAGGAGTTAGGGATACTTTGACTCCTGACCGCCGTATCATACCTCTCATATGATACATAAGGCACGCATAGCAACCTGTCAGTGTACACAGACATACATAGCGGAAACGATTTAAAATACATAGCGGAAGACAAAATATAACTGAACACTCCTATTACTTGGTCAAAGTGTGAACCGACAAAATACAACTGTATAGTATGTATCCAAAATGTGGAGTGGCCAAATCCCACTCTCACTTAACAAAATATCATGTCTTTTAACTAACACAATCAACAAAACTCGATGTCGTGACTCCTATCTAGCGGGCAAACTTCATGGTAGTGGTCTATAGAAGGTTCCGGATCATAATACTCCTCCTCTACCCAAGGCTCAGTACCACATAGATCGAAGGGAACCCGAGCACCTTCAGATGATACCAAATATCGATTAAGTGTGGAATACTCAGCGTATACATACTACTAACAATAAAGCAATAATAACATAGAGTATGCGAATCATGGAGAATGAAATCCTTAAAACATGTTAAAGCATGAAAACCGTGAAATAACACATATGATGAAATCCGAAACCAAAACCGTGTGAGTCTTGCAATAATCATAGCCTTGTGAGTTCTTGGAGTTCATAGAGTTCGTAGAGTTATTTATGATCCGTAGAGACATAGAGCAACACCGTAGAGCATATCCATAAAGCAAAACATAGAGATCTTAGAGCATTTGTATTCATGAACCTTAGAGCTTGTGAACCGATCTTAGAGCTTATCGTAGAGTTTTGTGAGTGTGATATGATCCTTAGAGCTTGTGGACCGATCTTAGAAAAATCATGGAGTTGCTTAGAATCATTCATATAAGTCACTTAATCAAAAACCATTTTTCGTAAAGTTGAGAAATCCATGGAAAACATTGGTTCATGCGAGACATGCGAACATATGAGAAAATAACACATGTAATCCCCAAAGACCCTTAGAGGCATTTAATCAAACACTTAGAGTGCATCATAGTGATAACTTACATCCAAGTATAAAAACAACCTTTCACACCATAACAATCAAGAGATATAAAGTATAGAATAAGAAGGACAACATAAGGTAACTAGTAATATCACTAGATTGGTAGTAGAACGTATCTACCTTGGTGAAATCGGTGACTTTGATTCCAAATGCTTGGAACACGAGGAAAACCTCAAGTTCTTTGTTAAGAAACACCAAGGGAAGGAAGAACTTGATCTCCTTTCAAGCTTTGAGCAAAACCCTAGCTTCCTCCTTCTTCTGCCTCTCAAAATCTCTCAAAATAGTGCACTAAGGGTTTCTGAAACCCTAATGCACGAAACAACCCTTTTATAGGCAAAGGGGTGGTGGCTAAAGACTTAAAATCCTTTAATGAAGAAAATCTGCGTATAACCGATCGATCGGTGGTACAAACTGAGCGATCGGTGCCTTACCAAGCAATCGGTGATCTCAACCGAGCGATCGGTTGAAAACACCCCCTTTGGTATTTTTCCCCATACAAATTAGTGAACCAGTCGATAGCTACCGAGCGATCAGTAGAAGACTGGTCGATCGGTGATCCCTTGTTTTGTTGCAAAACTTTGCTTTCTCTACTTGAATCTTCTCCAATCCAATTCTAACACTCTTTTATGCTTAAGACATACTCCTTAAGGACATATAGACCTATCAACACGTTCACGCCAAATATCCAAACATCTATATTAGCATAAAGTCCATTAGTGTACAAGACTCTACTTGAGCACTATTCACACACTATTCACTACTTAGTGAAATACGGATTCGGGGTTCTACATCCTCCCCCCCCCCTTACAAGAATTTCGTCCTCGAGATTGGAACGACACAAAAAGCATAACAAGAACAAAATACAAAAAATTCAACGAAGGAAACTACACAAACAAGTGAGGGTACTTTTCCTTCACTTCCGCTTCACGCTCCCACGTATCCTCTTTTGCTGAATGGTGCTACCATTTCACAAGAACTAGCAGGATAGTCTTGGTGTGCAAGACTTGATCTCTATGATCCAAGATCTGAGCCAGTTGCTCAACCAAAATTTGATCTTCTTGAATCTCCATGGGATCAAGAACAATGACGTGAGAAGGATTCGTAATGTATTTCCTGTGCATGGAAACGTGAAATACATTATGGACCGCTGCCATGTGAGGCCGTAAGGCTACCCTGTAAGCAACCTCACCAACCCTTGTGATGATCTCGAATGGCCCCATGTACCTAGTGCTGAGCTTTCCTTTCTTCCCGAACCTCATGATTCCCCGGCTCGGCAAAATCTTCGCAAAGACCCGATCCCCAACTTGGAATTCCAAATCTTTGTGGTGAGTGTCTGCATAGCTCTTCTGCCTATCCTAAGTAGTTTTCAATCGCTCCCTAATGATTTTGACCCTTTCTGTGGTCCGCTCGATCAATTCAGGACCCAGTACCTTCCTCTCACCAACTTCATCCCAGTATAGAGGGGATCTACAACTGCGACTGTACAGAGCTTCAAAAGGTGCCATTTGGATGCTTGCCTGGTAACTGTTGTTGTAGGAAAACTCAACCAATGGCAAGTGTTCCTCCTAACTGCCCTGAAAGTCCAACATAAAAGCTCGTAGTATATCCTCTATAACCTGATTCACCCATTCGATCGGTCCATCGGTTTGAGGATGAAAGGCGGTGCTGAAATCTAAACGAGAACCCATAGCGTCCTGAAAAGTTTTGCAAAACCTGGAAGTAAACCTAGGGTCTCGATCAGACACGATAGAAACCGGCACCCCGTACAAATGAACCACCTCCTTGACATACAAGGCTACCAACTGATTTGAACTGAAAGTGGTCCGATACGGAAGAAAGTGTGCATACTTTGTCAACCTATCCACTATCACCTAGATAGCATCGGAGCCCTTCGTCATCCGTGGCAAGCCAATGATGAAATCCATCGAGATATTCTTCCATTTCCATTCTGGAATAGGGAGGGACTATAAAAGACCTGCTGGCCTCTGATGGTCGGACTTCACCAACTGGCACACCAAACACCTAGAAACATTCTCGGCGACTTTCCTCTACATGTTTCGCCACCAGTAGTGCCTCTTGAAATTCTGGTACATCTTAGTACCTCCCGGATGCACCGTGTACTTGGATCGATGAGCCTCGTCCAAGATCTCACCACTCAATACTGTGTCAGCGGGGACATACAATCAGCCTTTGAATGTGATAACACCATCACCATTCAACGCAAACTCCTGACTACCACTACTAACCAACTTGTCTTAGTAAGCAAACAACTCAGTATCCGAACTCTGTAACTCCTTGATCCGGTTCAAAATATTCGGCCTAATCGAGATGTTCGACATCACCAGCCCATAGGTAGCATGCCTGAGAGTAGTGTCTAAGTTACACATATCCTTCAATAACATCAACTCTTGGACCCTCATGTGAGCCATAACCCCATAAGGCTTTCTGCTAAGAGCATCAGCTACCATGTTCGCCTTACCCAGATGGTATTGAATGGAACAATCATAGTCCTTCATGAACTCCATCCATCTATGCTGCCTCATTTTCAACTCCTTCTGGAAGAAGAGATATTTGAAGCTCTTATGATCCGTGAACACCACGAACTCTTCCCCATAGAGGTAGTGATGCCAAATCTTTAGTGCAAAGATGACTGTGCCAAGCTCTAGAATGTAGAGGCCCAAATTTTCAGCTCACATATTGGTGAACAGTGTGTGAATAGTGCCCAAGTGTGGTTTTGTACACTTTGGGGTCTTATGATTAATATACGAGTTTGGATATTAGGCATGCATGTTTTAATAGGTCTATATATCACTAAGGAGTGTGTATTAAGCATGGAAGAATGTTAGAAGTGGATTGGAGAAGATCCAAGTAGTGAAAACCAGGTTTTTCAGCAAAACAGGGGATCACCGATCGCTCGGTGTCATCCTCCGATCGACTGGTCGACTACCGATCGCTAAGCGGTTAACTTTTTTGTATGGGAAAATTTTCCAGAGAGGGTGTTTTCAACCGATCGTTCGGCTGAAATCACCGATTGACTGGTAGGCCACCGATCGCTCGGTCTATACCACCGATCGATCGGTTATACACAGATTTTCTTCATTAAGGGTGTTTACGACTTTAACCACCACCCTTTGCCTATAAAAGGGCTGGATTCGTGCCTTTGGGTTTCACAAACCCTCAGTGCATTATTTTTGGAGCTTTTGAAGAGGAGAAGAAGGAGAGGAGCTTTGTGATTGTTCAAGCTTGTGGAAGATCAAGTTCTTCTACTTCCTTTGGTGATTCTCAACCAAGAACTCACTGTTCTTGCTTGTTCCAGCTGTTAGGAATCAAAGTCTTTGATTTCTCTAAGGTAGATACACTCTACTACGATCTTGCAATACTACTAAGTTAGTAAATGATGTTCTTCTATATCTATACTATCTATGTATATCTATCTTGGTGGATTATGGTGTGAAAGTATGTGTTTATATACTTGGGTGAAAGATACTAATTATGATGCACTCTAAGTGTTTGATAAAATACCTCTAAGGGATTCTATGCTTAAATATGATGATTTCTCTCATTAAGTTCATATGCTCGCATGTCTCGCATGAACCAATGTTTTTCCACGGGTTTCTTCAAGTACGAAAAAGGGTTTTCGAATAAAGGACTTAAATGATGATTTTAAGTAACTCTATGATTTCTCTAAGATCGGTTCACAAGCTCTACGGATCATACTATGCTCACAAGGAACTCTATGATAATCTCTAAGATCGTCTCACAAGCTCTACGGATCATAAATGAAAATGCTCTAAGATCTCTATGGTATATGCTCTATGTGCTCTATGGTATCTCTATGTCTCTACGAATCATAATGACTCTAAGTAACTCCATGAACTCACAAGAACTCATAAGGCTATGATTAACTCTTGACTCACACGGTTACCATTTTGGTTTCGGATTTCGGATTTCATTACATATGCTATACATGATTTCTACGCTCTGCTATGCTTTAAGTGTTTCAATCTCCATGCTTTGTAAGCTCTATGCGGTATTGCTTTATTGTTATTAGTTTGTATACATTGAGTATTCCATGCTTAGCCGATATTTGTTATCATCGGTAGGTGTTCGGGATCCATTCTATCTATGCGGCACTGAACCATGGGTAGAAGAAGAGTACTTTGACCCAGAGCCATCCATGGATCACCATCAGGGTGATGGTGCAGTAGATAGGTGTCGAGACTTCGAATTTTGTTGACTTGTAGGCTCAGAACCTTAAGATGTATTTTGTTATGTGAGTGTGGGGTTTGTCCACTCCACTTTTGGGTTTCTCACATGTATACTTTTGTTGGTTCATGTTTGGACCAAGTTATAGGAGTTATTCGCTTTGCTTCCGCTATGTTTTATTTTTATTTCCACTGCGTATTGTATTTCGTTTCCGCTATGTATGTTTGTGTTTCTGACAGGTCTCAACGTGTGCCTTATGTATTATACTAGAGGTATGATACGGCGGCCACGAGTCAAGGTATCCCTAACTCCTAGGGGGTATTTTGGGTCGCAACATAGATCGTGCTTGGGGTAGTTCTGTTCATGCTCCTTCAACTGGCAAGAAACACAGGCAATTACCTGCTTACGCTGCATAAGAACACAACTAAACCCGACAAGTGAAGCATCACTGTAGACTTCGAAACCACCGCTTCCAAGCTGAACTATGAGAACAGGGGCTGTGGTAATCCTTTTTTTCAACTCCAAGAAACTTGCCTCGCACTTGTCACTCCAAGTGAACTTAGAGTCCTTTCGCATGAGGTAGGTAAGCGGAGCTGCCAAGCTGGAAAATCCTTCCACGAACCTCCTATAATATCCCGCCAGGCTGAGAAAACTACGAATCTCGGTAACACTCTTTGGCCTCTCCCAATTTATCACTGCCTCAATCTTTGCAGGATCGACTTTGATACCCTCGGCAGACACCACATGACCAAGAAATGACACCCTGTCTAGCCAAAACTCGCACTTGTTTAACTTAGCATACAAGCTATGCTCTTGAAGCATCTATAATACAAAACGGAGATCTCTCGTGTGATCATCCCATGACTGTGAATACACAAGGATATCGTCTACAAATACAATCAGACACTGATCGAGAGACGATCTGAACACCCGGTTCATTAGATCCATTAATGCAGCTGGTGCGTTAGTTTGAACAAAAGACATGACCAAAAATTTGTAATGGCCGTATCGGGTTCTGAATGCCATCTTCGGAATGTCTTCTACCATGATCTTCAACTGATGATACCCAAATGGAAGATCGATCTTTGAGAAAAACTTTGCACCCTTCAACTGGTTAAACAAGTCGTCAATTCGAGGCAATGGATAACGATTCTTAATAGTGACCTTGTTTAGCTGCCTGTAGTCAATGCCCATCTGCATCGACCCATCTTTCTTCTTCACGAAGAGCACCGGAGCTCCCTAAGGTGAGACACTTGGCCGGATGAAGCGAAGGCCCTGTAATTCCATCAACTGCTCCTTTTACTCTTTAAGCTCGATAGGGGCCATTCTATATAGAGCCTGTGAAATTAGAGCCGTGCCTGGAGCTAGCTCAATAACAAACTCGATTGCCCAATCAGGAGGTAATCCCGGTAAGGTCTCTAGAAAAATATCCATATACTCACACACAACCGGAATAGATGTGGAGTCTCGTACTTCTACAATCGCGAGACTGAGAGCTGCAAAACGAGCAATGTCTCTCCTCTGAAGTCCTCTGAAGTGAAATGGATTTACCCCAGCGGGTTTAAAGTTCAGTATTTTCTTGAAACACCCCACATGTCTGTGGTGAGTTGAGAGCCAATCCATACCTAGGATAACATCGAAGTCCCAATCTTGAAATCCCAAAATGATCAGGTCGACTGGCAACTCCAGCTGCATGAATTGCACAATACTGCCCAAATACACTTTATCTGTCTTAACAGACTTGCCCAATGGAGTCAAAATGGACAACTCCCGAGGTAGCTTACTTCAGCAAAACTAGGCAAGACAAATAAATGAGTGGATCCCGTGTCGATCAACACCCGTGCTAAACACTCGTTTACTATCAACGAACCTGAGAATTTTAACTACCCAAGTTATAACATAAACTACATACCTAATACATATAGATACACGTATAGCAAAACACCCCTTAGAATATATACATATAGTACATCATGGCAACACTGGAACTTTAACAATCTTAACTCATGCGTACCTTGCACAACATCATCAAATGCCTGTGTGTCTCGGTCAATCATGGCAAATACCCTACCCTGGTTTGGTTGACGAGGCTGTTGGGTGGGCGGCAAGGATCTAGAGGCCTGAGACGAAGATCCCTGAAGTGAAGTCTGCCTACCTGGAGGTCGGACTCCCTGTGGTCCAGTCTATGACTACTTGCATGGGCAATCCCGTATCACGTGACCCACCTCACCACAGTGGAAGCATCCACCTGATAATCTTCGGTAATCCACAGTCTTGTGCCGATGACCACATACGGTGCACTCCTCAAAAGCCTGCGATGTGGACGAAGCCGGAGGTGTAACCCTTGTAGCCTGTGACATCGTAGGGCACGGTGCTAGAGGTAAAAAAGAAGGCCTCTGAGCCAACATCGGCTGAGAGAAGTGATATGGAGCAGTCCTGGTCCTCTTCTCGGACTGTGTCGAACCACTAGACTGACCCCAGATCATGCTCATACCGAAGCCACTATCCCTCCTCCTGATAAACTCCTCTGCATTCTTCTCGGCGATCTTCGTCTTTCCAACTATCTCCCTCCAAGATTCCACTTGGAGAATTGACACCCTATCACTGATGAATGCTTCCAAACCCATTCAATGTAGAGCCCCGGACTTTTTCATGCTTAATACATGGCACTTTCGTAGCCAATTTGCCTTTAATGTAGTACAATTAATAAATAAGGAAGAGAGTTGTTTTTGGTCGAGAGCTCGGTCAACACACTGATCGCTCGGTAGGCAACCGATCGATCAGTCATAAACACCGATCGCTCGGTCTTCGCGTTTTTGCAGAATTTTTATTTTCATCTTTTGGGCGTGTAGAGCCCCGGACCTTTTCACATTTATGCATGACCCTTCGTAGCCATTTTTCCTTTAAAGTAATGCAATTAATAAATAAGGAAGAAATTAGAAATTCTGAAACGTCAAAAATGTTCGTTTTCGAAGTACGAACCCAACGCAAGTTGAATCGTCAAAATCGGACGAACGAGTCAAAAGTTATGGCCAAAACAGTTTGGACCTGCAGACCACCGATCGCTCGGTCCATGGAGCGATCGATCGGTCCAAAACCGATCGCTCGGAGGCTATCGACTGGTCGAGATTTTTCTATGGGGAAATTTTCCAGAGAGTGAAATTTCAACCGATCGCTCGGTTATGAAACCGATCGATCGGTAGGCAACCGATCGATCGGTCATTAACACCGATCGCTCGGTCCTCGCGTTTTACAGAATTTTCACTAAGGGCATTTTCGGCATTCGGGTGTTATACCCTTTCTTATATAGGATTACCCGAGCCTTTAGGGCTCATTCTCAACCCTTAGAAGATTTGGGAGATTAGAAGAGAGGAGAAAGGGTTCCTAAATCTAGGGTTTCATTTTTAAGAGGAATCAAAGGGGTTTGAGACCCTAGATCATCCTCAAGCACGTTTTCCTTCAAGACCTCGGCTCAAGCTCGTGTGGGGCACTCTCCTCAAGCTAGGGCAGCAACTCACGGTCGTTTTAAAAAGGGGATTTCTTCCTCATTGTTCAAGGTCGGTACTTCTTACTACCCTCCTAGTTATAGCTTCTCTTTTCCTTTATTTCTTCTTGTTTTCTTTCACCTATATATGTGTTATGAGATTGGTGGTATGAATGGTGAATGGAGATGGATGTTGGCGAATGGATGCCGTGTGGATGATGTGATGAACGAATGGGAAAGGGCATTGTACTAATAATGAACATACAAGTGTGATGTGAGCATAACCCACATAGAAAAGCATGATTTAGGTTTAAGTGAATAATGAACACACCACATGTTTGATGAAATGCCAAGGTGAATAAAATAAATGATAAATTAAGGGAACCCATGTTTAATTGCTCTTGAAATTTGTTAGGGTTCATGATAGTGTGTTTCTTACATTTCTTAAATGTGTAGATTATTAATTACTTAAATTGTTATATGCTATGCCTTGTGAATCACTCCAAATTGTCATATTTACTTTCAAATGCAAGTATGCACACGATCTCACGAGCACGCATGAAATGACGTGATTTACCGATGTTGTGAGTGTGGGACGTAGAGGTGGGGCATATCCTAAGATATGTTTCACTTCGCTTTTGACAAGGGCAAGACAATCATGCATTGCATAGGGAAAGGTCTCCCATCCCCTCGCATGACATGCATAGCATCGCATAACACGCATAGCATAGCATGGCATGACACGCATAACATAGCATCACACATTCTGCATGGATGCTAGTTGCGACGGGCTATGAACGGCAACTAGGCATTCACATTCTGCATGGATGCTAGTTGCGACGGGCTATGAACGGCAACTAGGCATACCCATCTGCATATAGGGTACTAGTTGTGACGGACTATGAACGGCAACTAGGCATGTGAACATGTTTAAATTATGAACAAGCAAGCATGATACTCGTATGACACGCATGACATGACATGACACGCATGATATGACAAGATAAGCCAACATAACAAGTTTCAAGCACGGAAATGGTATTTTCAAGTCAAGTCAAGTGCACGATGTTTTCAAGAGGTTTCATCGGCTTTCTACGAAATACAAGCATGATTATAAATTGTTTTGCTTTCTTGTATGATATAAATTGTTCATGTTCTATATATGCAACTTGCTTCCTCCTTTATGTATGCTATCTGTATGCTATGACTGTTGGTTAGTGCTTAGTACCCGCTGAGTATTCCATGCTCAGCCGTACTTCTTATGTCGGCAGGTGACGGCGGAGCAGCTGCTCCATTTGATATCTGTGCCCCGAGTCCATGGGTGGAGGAGGAGTACATCGAGGAGCCTTTTGAGGAACCTCCAGTAGAGGGTTGCCATTAGGTGGTTGTAGATTCTGAGTGGATTAGCTGTGGGTGAGATGAGAGATTATATCCATGTATTTTGGCGGGTCTGTCCGCACTTTCTTCTGGTTACTTTTTGTATAAACTTGGACCATATGTATATACTTAGAGGTTTGTTAGACTTCCGCTGTGTTTTATAGTTATGTTTCCGCTATAATGTCCTCTATTGTATATGCTCTGTGGGTTTTTGCAGGTTGGTTTGTCAAGCAAGTCATGTAAGTCATGATTGAGTCGTCCAAGATTCACTCTAACTCCTAGGGTGGGTCATGGGTCGCGACAGGGCGTTTCACTCATACCTTAAAGGCCTTGCCCGAACATTTAAGGGTTCATACACAACACTTAGAGCCTTTTGAGAGATAGAGAGAAAGGAGAAGGGGTTCCCTAACCTAGGGTTTGCTTTTGGGGAGAAATCAAAGGGGTTTCAAGACCCACAATCACCTCAAGCTTGGATTGCTTCAAGATTTCGATTCAAGCACCCGATGAGGAGTTTCCTCAAGCTAGGGCAGCATCTACACGCAAGTTTTGGAGAAGAGTTCCTTCCCTCATTTGTCAAGGTCGGTACTTCTTGCTACCCCCTAGTCATAGCTCCTCTTTTCCTTTATTTTCTCCTTGTTTCCTTCCTTTGTACATGTGCTATGAGTTTGGAAGTGTGAACGTGGTGAATGGAGATGGAATAGGCGATTGGATGCCAATGGTTGTGTTGTGATGATTGAAACGGGAGAGGGCATTGTATCCATAATAAACACACATTTATGATGTGAGTGAACTCACCTAGAAAAGCATGATTTAGGTTTAAATGAATAATGAACACACCATGTTTGATGAAATGCCAAGGTGAATAAAGTGAGTTGTAAATTAGGAAATGCATGCCTAATAAATTATGGAAATTGCTAGGACCTATGATAGTGTGTTTTCTTGCTTTCCCTAAATGATGTGAATATTGCATTGCTCAATCATTGATGTTATATGTGTTGTGAACTACCCAAATGTCATATTTAAATTTAAATGCAAGTATGTACCCGATTCCCACGAGCACGGCATGCATGACATGATTTAACCGAGGTTTTCAAGAATATGATTTGAGGTGGGACATATCCTACTATATGTTTTACCTCGCTTTTCACAAGAATACAAGAACAAACATTCCACGAGGGGTCTCCCCTCACTCAGAAGTGCATAGCATAAAGAAGGGTCTCCCTTCCCTCGCAAGTACATACATATCATGAAGAAGGGTCTCCCTTCCATCTCAAGTGCATCGCATAAAGAAGGGTCTCCCTTCCCTCTCAAGGCATCTTACAAGTGCATCTCACAAGCACATCTCACAAGTACATCTTACGAACGTATCTCACAAATTACATGATCACAAGCAAGCACGCATGACATGCATGAGATGACACGATCTACAAGAATCAAGCAAGATAGACAAGACGAGTTTTCAAGCATGAAAATGGTACTTTAAGTCAAGTCAAGGGCACGGTGTTTTCAAGGGTTTTATCGGATTTTATGAATGCAAGCATGATTATATACTGCTTTACTTTATTGTTATGATATGAATTATTTCGTCTTTATATGTGTGAATTGTTTCTTGCTCTATGTATCGCTATCTGTATGCTATGACTGTTTGTTAGTATTTGGTACACGCTGAGTATTCCATGCTCAGTCGTACTTCTTATGTCGGCAGGTGATAGCGGAGCGGCTGCTCCTTTTGATGTCTGTGCTCCTGGCCCATGGGTGGAGGAGGAATACGTTGAGGAACCTTTAGAGGAACCCCCGGTCGAGGGTTACTATTAGATGGTAGTAGATTCTAATTGATATAGCTGTGGGTGAGTTGAAAGAGATATATCCATGTATTTTGGCGGGCATGTCCGCACTTTCTTTTGTGTATCTTTTTGTATAAACTCGGATCACTTATGTTTATACATAGAGGTTTGGTAGACTTCCGCAGTACCATGTTAGAGTATGTTTCCGCTGTTTTTATCCTCTATTGTATATGCTCTGTGGGTTTTGCAGGTTGGTTTGTCAAGTAAGTCATGCAAGCCATGATTAGTCGTCCAAGATTCACTCTAACTCCTAGGGTGGGTCTCAGGTCACGACAAGAAGTGGTATCAGAGCTTAGGCTTTAGGTCTCTAGGGTCACTTAGAATCTAATACCACGGCTTGACAAGAGCATATGTTGGGAAACAAGTTAGGAAGGAAGTAAGTCGGAAGCGAGTCTTGATCCAAGTGAAAGACTAAACTTTAGTCTCAGTCAAAATGGTTGTTTCAACCAGGTACGAGTCTTAGGAGCGCTAGAACACCATGGTATAATATTGTAAATACACCGATGGTTGTGATGCGATGTATATTAGTATTATATTATACACATAATGCCACTTGAATTATTGTGAAATGAAAATGCGATAAATTGTGGTTTCAAGTGAGACTCATGTGGTGCTATTGTTCTCAGGACTTTAGTCATGAGGCGGGGCACACGGGGTCGTGGACCACATACTAGAGCTTCATCTTCTTCTAGAGATGAGGTTGATCAGCCGGACCTCTCACAGGTTTTAGGCTCTATTGCTGAGACTCTCACCATCTTGGCGGCTCGGCAAACTATACATTCTTCTGCTGCACCTACGCCACCGGCTACAGCTCTAGTACATCGTACAGTTGGGGTTGAGGCATTCAGGAGATTGAGGCCTCCATCATTCCATGGGAGTGTGGATCCTCTTGCTGCGGAGGCGTGGATCCTCCAGATGGAGAAGATCTTTGCAGTCCTCTCGCCTATATAGGAGGATAAAGTAGCATGGGCTATTTTCATGCTAGAGGGCGAAGCCCACCATTGGTGGTTGTCTGCATTGAGGACGAGAGATTTGACCATGCAGGGTCAACCTTGGACTTGGGAGGAGTTCAAGGATACTTTTTATAAGAAGTAATTTCCTGTTGGAGCACGGGAAACGAAAGAAAGAGAGTTCATCAACCTAGAGCAAGGTTCAATGATTGTAGCCGCTTATGAGGCTAAGTTCTCGGAGCTATCACGCTTCGCGACTCACATGGTTGCCACCGAGGCAATGAAGGCGAGAAGGTTTGAGCAAGGACTTAAGGATGTTATCATGGAGAAGGTTTCGGTTTTTAGGCACGCTACTTATCCGGAAGTAGTAGACAAGGCCTTATTGGTCGAGGCGAATTTTGAGGCCGTGTCCAAGAAGAGAGAGTTGGCGAGAGGCCAAGCCAGTAGTTCAGCACCTCTAGAGAGGCGGGCTCGTACCTGCCCTTATCAGTATGCATGGCTAGCACCACCATTGAGGCCATCTTAGGCGCCTCTAGTTCCATGGCTGTACATGCCTCAAGCACCGCGACCTCAGGCTCTTCCAGCTCCACGGCCAGTTGCACCTCAGACGGTGAGGTATGCTCCACCTCTGGCCCCTTCGACCTATACACACGAGGTCTGCACTTCGTGTGGCCGAAGGCACCCGACAGGAGATTGCTGAAGGGCATCGGGTGGATGTTTTCATTGTGGTCACCAAGGCCATATGATCAGGGATTGCCCCAGTCGGCATTTACCAGGCCAGTCTCAGGGGATTAGGCCCCCAACACGCCCAGCAGGATCATATCAGGCGTCATCCCAGACTACCCGGTCTACACCTCTGCCTCACCAGGTGAACCAGGGGCGAGTTTTTGCCTTGACAGAGGGTGATGCACTTGCATCTGATGATGTGGTGCAGGGTACGCGTTTAGAGTTATTCTTTTATCCGCGATTGTCATGTTATGCTTTACTCCTTGTGTACATATATGGCGTGCTATATTTCTACCTACCTATATACATATGATGTGATGCATGGATTGACGTAGCTAGTTGAAATTTCAGGAACCCTACTAGTCAACGAATGTTTGGCTAGAGTGTTGATTGATACTGGGTCTACTTATTCGTTTGTCTTGCCGAGCTTTTCAGAAGGCTTTTCTGTGCAGCCTAGTCAGCTAGAACCGGAGTTAGCCATTTCGACTCCTCTCGGCAAAACAATGTTGACAAACAAAGTGTGTCGAAATAGTGTGGTTCAAGTGGGAAGCCACGAGTTGGAGGCTGATTTAATAGTTCTTGGATTCCAAGACTTTGACGTGATATTGGGAATGGATTGGTTAGTAACACCTCACGGGCATGTAGCTTGCTTTGAGAAAATGGTACTCTTTAAGCCAGTAGAAGGAAAATCATTCCACTTTCGCGGGTTGAAAAGTAGAGATATTGCTCGCTTTACGGCGTTGAGCTTAGCTAACCCCGAGGCAAAGGACTCTTTGACTATTCCGGTCGTGAGTGAATTTCTGGATGTATTTCCAGAGGAGTTGCCAGGGTTGCCTCCAAACAGGGAGATTGAGTTTGGGATCGAGCTTGCACCAGGCACAGCTCCTATTTTCAGGGCTCCGTATAAAATGGCCCCTATTGAACTCAAGGAGTTGAAGACTCAGTTGGAGGAATTGCAAGGCCTTGGTTTCATTCGACCAAGTGTCTCACCGTGGGGTGCCCCGGTGTTATTTGTTAAGAAGAAAGATGGCTCGATGCAGATGTGCGTCGATTACCGACAATTGAACAAAGTCACTATAAAGAATAGGTATCCATTGCCTAGAATTGATGACTTGTTCGATCAGTTGAAAGGAGCGAGATTCTTCTCGAAGATAGATCTTCGGTCGGGTTATCACCGGTTGAAGATTAAGGTGGAAGATGTTCCCAAAACTACTTTTCAGACTCGATACGGACACTACGATTTCTTGGTGATGCCTTTTGGTCTCACAAACGCGCCGGCAGCTTTTATGGACTTAATGAACCGGAAGTTCTGGCCATACCTGGATCGATGAGTGATCGTGTTTGTCGACGATATCTTAGTGTATTCCCAGACACGGGAAGATCACATGCGAGACCTTCGTCTTGCTTTGGAAATGCTGAGAGAGCACAAGCTGTACGCCAAACTCAGTAAGTGTGAGTTTTGGTTGGAAGAGGTGGCATTCCTAGGCCACGTTGTTTCTGCGGAAGGCATCTCGGTTGATCCAAAGAAAGTAGAGGCAGTTATGAGCTGGGCGAGGCCCAAGAGTGTCACGGAGATACGCAGTTTCCTTGGGTTGGTAGGCTATTACAGGAGATTCGTAGAGGGTTTCTCCAGCCTTGCAGCACCGCTCACTTACCTGACAAGGAAGAACGCCAAGTTTGTATGGAGTGATAAGTGCGAGATCAGTTTCACAGAACTGAAGAAGAGGCTTACTACAGCCCCTGTCCTTACTGTGTCATCCGGACCTTATGGGTATGAGGTGTATAGTGATGCCTCGCACGTTGGACTTGGGTGTGTACTCATGCAACACAAGAAAGTCATTGCCTATGCGTCAAGGCAATTGAAGGAGCAAGAGAAGAATTACCCCACGCATGACTTGGAGCTTGCCGAAGTCGTGTTTGCACTCAAGATTTGGCGATACTACCTTTACGGGGTGGAGTTCTATGTGTTCACGGATCACAAGAGCCTCAAATATCTCTTTTCCCAAAAGGAGCTGAATCTAAGGCAACGGCGTTGGATGGAATTTTTGAAAGACTATGATTGTACTATTCAATACCACCCGGGTAAAGCAAATGTAGTGGCTGATGCTTTGAGTAAAAGACCTTCGGGGTTATTGGCACACATGTTGATGCAGGAATGGAAGCTACTTGAAGATTTGGAAAATCTGGACATTAGTGTGAATGACTCTGTCCTTAGTCCTATCTTGGCAAATGTCACGGTTCGGCCATACATTATAGATTTGATCCAAAAATATCAAGCCACGGATACTGAATTGTTGGCTTATCGGGACAAGGAAGTTACCAAGGGTAGTGAGGACTTCTCTCTCACTAGCCGAGGTGTTATCACATTCAAAGGGAAGGCTGTGTGTCCCAGCCAATGCAGATCTTCGGAGGGAGATTATGGATGAAGCCCACCGGGCAAAGTAAACTGTGCATCCAGGGGGTAAGAAGATGTACCGGAACCTCAAGAGTCACTTTTGGTGGCGGAATATGAAGAGGGATGTTGCGGAATATGTGGCACGATGCTTGGTGTGCCAACAGGTGAAAGCAGAGCACATGCGACCCGCCGGTCTATTGCAGTCTCTTCCTATTCCCGAGTGGAAATGGGTGAACATATCCATGGACTTCATAGTTGGCTTGCCATAGACAGCAAGGGGCTCAGATGCGATATGGGTTATGGTGGACCGTTTGAAAAAGTCCGCGCATTTCTTGCCTTACCGAACCACCTTCAACTCTAGTCAGTTAGCCGCTCTGTACAATAAGGAAGTAGTTAGACTACACGGGGTGCCAGTCAGTATTGTCTCAGATCGGGATCCGAGATTCACATCCAGATTCTGGAAAAGCTTTCAGGAAGCTATAGGTTCCCAACTTGATTTCAGCACTGCTTTTCATCCACAAACGGATGGACAAACCGAGAGGGTGAACCAAGTTATAGAAGACATGCTTCGGGCTTGTATGCTGGATTTCAAGGGCAGTTGGGAAGAACACCTACCTTTGGTTGAATTCGCCTATAATAATAGCTATCAGGCGAGTATCCAAATGGCTCCATTTGAGGCCTTGTATGGGCAAAGTTGCAGATCTCCTCTCTACTGGGATGAGGTAGGAGAAAGAAAAGTACTTGGTCCGGAGTTGATCGAGCAAACTGCAAGTATAGTTAAGATCTTCCAGGATCGGTTGAAAGCCGCTCAAGATCGTCAAAAGAGCTATGCGGACACTCGCCGAAGGGACTTGGAATTCCAGGTTGGGGATCAAGTCTTTGTGAAGGTATCTCCTAGCAAGGGGATTATGAGATTTGGCAGGCGAGGCAAGCTTAGTCCTCGATATGTTGGCCCGTTCGAGATCATCACGCGTGTTGGTGAGGTTGCTTACAGGGTAGCTCTTCCACCTCACATGGCCGCGGTTTACAATGTTTTCCATGTGTCTATGCTTCGGAAGTACATTGTGGATCCTTCGCATGTCATAGATTTGGAACCGTTGGAAATTCGAGAGGATCTCACTTTAGTAGAGAAGCCGGTTCATATATTGGATCGGAGAGATCAAGTCCTTCGCAACAAAACAATTCCGTTGGTTCTCGTACAGTGGCAACATCATGCTCGAGAGGAGGCTACATGGGAGCGAGAGGCCGAAGTCAAAGCGAAGTACCCGGAATTGTTTGAATGAGTTTTCGTATAAGTTTGTATATGACTTGTAATTTTGTCTTGGTCTGTAATGCAAGTATCATTTAAATTTCGAGGACAAAATTTTTGTAAGGGGGGGAGGATGTAGAGCCCCGAACTTTTTCATGCTTAATACATGGCACTTTCGTAGCCAATTTGCCTTTAATGTAGTACAATTAATAAATAAGGAAGAAATTGAAAATTCTGAACGTTAGAAATGTTCCTTTTCAAAGTACGAACCCAACGCAAGTTGAATCGTCGAAATCCAATGAGCGAGTCAAAAAGATATGGCCAAAATAGTTTGGACCTACAGAGCACCGATCGCTCGGTCCATGGAGCGATCGATCGGTCCAAAACCGATCGATCAGTAGCTATCGATTGGTCAGGATTTTTGTATGGGGAAATTTTACAGAGAGTTGTTTTTGGTCGAGAGCTCGGTCAACACACCGATCGCTCGGTAGGCAACCGATCGATCAGTCATAAACACCGATTGCTCGGTCTTCGCGTTTTTGCAAAATTTTTATTAAGGGTGTTTTCGTCTTTTGGGCGTTTCACTCATACCTTAAAGGCCTTGCCCGAATATTTAAGGGTTCATACACAACACTTAGAGGCTTTTGAGAGATAGAGAGAAAGGAGAAGGGGTTCCCTAACCTAAGGTTTGCTTTTGGGGAGAAATCAAAGGGGTTTCAAGACCCACAATCACCTCAAGCTTGGATTGCTTCAAGATTTCAATTCAATCACGCGAGGAGGAGTTTCCTCAAGCTAGGCCAGCATCTACACGCACGTTTTGGAGGAGAGTTCCTTCCCTCATTTGTCAAGGTCGGTACTTCTTGTTACCCCCTAGTCATAGCTCCTCTTTTCCTTTATTTTCTCCTTGTTTCCTTCCTTTGTACATGTGCTATGAGTTTGGAAGTGTGAACGTGGTGAATGGAGATGGAATAGGCGATTGGATGCCAATGGTTGTGTTGTGATGATTGAAACGGGAGAGGGCATTGTATCCATAATAAACACACATTTATGATGTGAGTGAACTCACCTAGAAAAGCATGATTTAGGGTTAAATGAATACTGAACACACCATGTTTGATGAAATGCCAAGGTGAATAAAGTGAGTTGTAAATTAGGAAATGCATGCCTAATAAATTATGGAAATTGCTAGGACCTATGATAGTGTGTTTTCTTGTTTTCCCTAAATGATGTGAATATTGCATTGCTCAATCATTGATGTTATATGTGTTGTGAATTACCCAAATGTCATATTTAAATTTAAATGCAAGTATGTACCCGATTCCCACGAGCACGGCATGCATGATATGATTTACCAAGGTTTCCAAGAATATGATTTAAGGTGGGACATATCCTACGATATGTTTTACCTCGCTTTTCACAAGAATACAAGGACAAACATTCCACGAGGGGTCTCCCCTCACTCAGAAGTGCATAGCATAAAGAAGGGCCTCCCTTCCCTCGCAAGTACATACATATCATGAAGAAGAGTCTCCCTTCCCTCTCAAGTGCATCGCATAAAGAAGGGTCTCCCTTCCCTCTCAACGCATCTCACAAGTGCATCTCACAAGCACATCTCACAAGTACATCTTACGAGTGTATCTCACAAGTTACATGATCACAAGTAAGCACGCATGACATGCATTGTCGCGACCCAAAACCCACCCTAGGAGTTAGAGTGAACTTTGGACGACTAATCATGACTTGCTTGACAACTAACCTGCAAAACCCACAGAGCATATACAATAGAGGATATAAACAGTGGAAACATACTCTAACATAGCACAGCGGAAGACTACCAAACCTCTATGTATATACATACACAAATCCAAGTTTATACAAAAAGTAATCCATACGAAAGAGTGGACATGCCCGCCAAAATACATAAATCTAACTCTCATCTCACCCACAGCTAATCCACTCAGAATCTAATCACCACCTACTGATAACCCTCTACGGGAGGTTCCTCCAAAGGCTCCTCGGCGTACTCCTCTTCCACCCATGGACCAGGAGCACAAACATCAAATGGGGCAGCAGCTCCCTCAGAACCTGCCGACAAAAGAAGTACGGCTGAGCATGGAATACTCAGCGGGTACTAAATACTAACCAACAATTATAGCGTAGAAATAGCAATACATAATCAGGAGCAATTCATATATGTCAAACGGAAACAATTCACATCATACAAGGAAGTAAAGCAGTTTATAATCATGCTTGTAATTCGTAGAAAACCGATAAATCCTCTTGAAACATCGTGTGCTTGACTTGACTTGAAATATCATTTTGTACTTGAAAGCTTGTCATGTCTATCTTGCTTGATTCTTGTATGTCGTGTCATGTCATGCTTGTCATGCGTGCTTGCTTGTGATCATGTAACTTGTGAGATATCCTTGTGAGGTGTCCTTGTGAGATGCCTTGAGAGGGAAGGGAGACCCTTCTTTATGCAATGCACTTGCGAAGGAAGGGAGACCCTTCTTTATGATATGTATGTACTTGCGAGGGAAGGGAGACCCTTCTTCATGATATGCACTTGTGAGTGAGGGGAGACCCCTCGTGGAATGTTGGTTCTTGTCTTCTTGCGAAAAGCGAGGTAAAACATATCGTAGGATATGTCCCACCTCTAACCATGTTCTTGAAAACCTCGATAAATCATGCCATGCATGCCGTGCTCGTGGAAACCGTGTACATACTTGCATTCAAATTTAAAGATGACATTTGGGTAATTTCACAACACATATAGCATCAAAGATTGAGTAATGTAGTATTCATAGCATTATGGGAAAATAGGAAACACACTATCATAGTCCCTAGCAATATTCATAATTTATTAGGCATGCATTTCCAGATTTTCAGCTCACTGTGTTCACCTTGGCATTTCATCAAACATGGTGTGTTCATTATGGATTTACCCTACAACATGCTTTTCTAGATGGGTTTTACTCAAATCATACATGTACATTCATTATTGGAACAATGCCCTTCCCCATTTGTTCATCACACACAACCATTGGCATCCAATCGCCCATTCCATCTCCATTCACCATTCACCATTCACCATTCACCATTCACCATTCACCATTCACCATTCACCATTCACCATTTATCCATCTCATAGCACATGTGTAAATGAAAGAAAATGAAGAGAAAAGAAGGGGAAAGAGGAACTATAACTAGGAGGGTAGTAAGAAGCACCGACCTTGAAGAAATGAGGAAGAAACCCCTTTCCAAAACGACTGTGTAGCTGCTGCCCTAGTTTGAGGAGATGCTCCTCACGAGTTTGTGCCTTGATCTTGAAGAAAAACGGGCTGGAGGTTGATCTAGGGTTTCAAACCCTTTGATTTCTCTCCCAAATGGAAACCCTAGGTTGGAATCGCCTTCTCCTCTTTCTTCTATTCTCTCAAACTCTCTAAGTGTCGAATGATGCCCTAAAGGCTCAGATTAAACTCTTAAGGTAAGAGTGAACTGACCAAAAGACCGAAATACCCTTATTGGGATTTCTGTGAATAGTGCTGTGAATAGTGCCAACTCGTTGTGCTGTGAATAGTGCCAACTCGTTGTACTGTGAATAGTGCCAGTGCTGTGATAGTGCCAACTTCCGTTGTGCTGTGAATAGTGCCAACTCGTTGTGCTGTGAATAGTGCCAACTCGTTGTGCTGTGAATAGTGCCAACTCGTTGTGCTAGTGAATAGTGCCAACTCGTTGTGCTGATGAATAGTGCCAACTCGTTGTGCTATGAATAGTGCCAACTCGTTGTGCTGTGAATAGTGCCAACTCGTTGTGCTGTGAATAGTGCCAACTCGTTGTGCTGTGAATAGTGCCAACTCGTTGTGCTGTGAATAGTGCCAACTCGTTGTGCTGTGAATAGTGCCAACTCGTTGTGCTGTGAATAGTGCCAACTCGTTGTGCTGTGAATAGTGCCAACTCGTTGTGCTGTGAATAGTGCCAACTCGTTGTGCTGTGAATAGTGCCAACTCGTTGTGCTGTGAATAGTGCCAACTCGTTGTGCTGTGAATAGTGCCAACTCGTTGTGCTGTGAATAGTGCCAACTCGTTGTGCTGTGAATAGTGCCACTCGTTGTGCTGTGAATAGTGCCAACTCGTTGTGCCCCTTGTGAATAGTGCCAACTCGTTGTGCTGTGAATAGTGCCAACTCGTTGTGCTGTGAATAGTGCCAACTCGTTGTACTATGAATAGTGCCAACTCGTTGTGCTGTACAAACGTGCCCGTGGTGAGTTGTACAACGTGCCCGTGGTGAGTTGTACAACGTGCCCGTGGTGAGTTGTACAACGGATGCACACAGTATACGTTTTCCTACAGGTACAGACTGTTTTGGCCATATCTTTTGACTCGTTCGTCCGATTTTGACGATTCAACTTGCGTTGTGTTCGTACTTCGAAGAGGAACAATTCTGACATTTCAAAATTTCCAAATTCTTCCTCATTTATTAATCATACCTCTAAAAAGGCAAGATGACAACGAAAGTGTCATGTATTAAGCATGGAAAAGTCTGGGGCTCTACATCCTCCCCCCCTTACAAAAATTTCGTCCTCGAAATTCAGACACTACTTGCATTACAAATCAAAAAGGACATTACAAGTCATATACAGACTTCACACAGAAACTCATTCAAGTAATTCTGGGTACTTTGCTTTGACTTCGGCTTCACGCTCCCATGTAGCTTCTTCCCGAGCATGGTGTTGCCATTGCACAAGAACCAAAGGGATTGTCTTGTTGCGAAGCACCTGATTCCTTCGATCTAAAATCTGGACTGGCTTTTCAATCAAGGTGAGGTCCTCTCGAATCTCCAACTGTTCCAAGTCTATGACATGCGAAGGATCCGCAAGATACTTCCGAAGCATGGACACATGGAAGACGTTATGAACTGTAGCCATGTGAGGTGGAAGAGCTACTCGATAAGCAACTTCACCAAGTCGTGTGATAATCTCAAAAGGCCCAACATACCGAGGACTGAGCTTGCCTCGCTTCCCAAATCTCATGATCCCTTTGCTAGGAGATACTTTCACAAAAACTTGATCCCCTACTTGAAATTCCAAGTCCCTACGGCGTGTGTCCGCATAACTTTTCTGGCGATCTTGAGCGGCTTTCAATCGATCCCGGATGATCTTAACTGTGTTTGCAGTTTGCTCAATCAACTCCGGACCAAGCACTTTCCTTTCGCCTACCTCATCCCAATAGAGAGGAGACCTACAACTTCGCCCATACAAGGCCTCAAATGGTGCCATTTGAATACTTGCTTGATAGCTGTTATTATAGGCAAATTCAACCAATGGCAAGTGCTCTTCCCAACTACCTCTGAAATCCAACATACAAGCCCGAAGCATGTCTTCAATGACTTGGTTCACTCTTTCGGTTTGTCCATCCGTCTGTGGATGAAAAGCGGTGCTGAAATCAAGTCGGGAACCCATAGCCTCCTGGAAACTTTTCCAAAATCTTGACGTGAATCTTGGATCCCGATCCGACACAATACTAACAGGCACTCCGTGCAATCTAACTACTTCCTTGATGTATAGTGCAGCCAACTGACTTGAGTTGAAAGTAGTTCGGTAGGGTAAGAAATGAGCGGACTTTGTCAAACGATCCACTACTACCCATATCGCATCTGAGCCCCTTGCCGTCTTTGGCAAGCCAACTATGAAATCCATGGATATGTTCTCCCATTTCCACTCGGGAATCGGAAGGGAATGCAATAGACCGGCGGGTCGCATGTGTTCTGCTTTCACCTGTTGGCACACTAAGCACCGTGCCACATATTCCGCAACCTCCCTCTTCATATTCCGCCACCAAAAGTGACTCTTGAGGTTCCGGTACATCTTTGTACCCCCTGGGTGCACTGTGTATTTCGAACGGTGTGCTTCATCCAAAATTTCTCTTCGAAGATCTGCATTGGCTGGGACGCACAGTCTTCCCTTGAAGGTGATAGCACCCTGACTAGTGAGAGAGAAGTCCTCACTACCCTTAGCAACTTCCTTGTCCCGATAAGCCAACAATTCAGCATCCATGGCTTGATATTCTTGGATCAAATCTATAATGTACGGCCGAACCGTAACATTTGCCAAGGTAGGACCACGGACAGAGTCATTCACACTGATGTCCAGATTTGCCAAATCTTCTAGTAGCTTCCATTCTTGAACCAACATATGTGCTAACAACCCTTGAGGTCTTCTACTCAAAGCATCTGCCACTACATTTGCTTTACCCGGGTGGTATTGAATGGTACAATCATAGTCTTTCAAAAATTCCATCCAACGCCGTTGCCTTAGATTCAGCTCCTTTTGGGAAAAGAGATACTTGAGACTCTTGTGATCAGTGAACACATAGAACTCCACCCCATAAAGGTAATGACGCCAAATCTTAAGTGCAAACACGACCGCCGCAAGCTCCAAGTCGTGCGTGGGATAATTCTTCTCATGCTCCTTCAATTGCCTTGATGCATAGGCAATGACTTTCTTATGCTGCATGAGTACACACCCAAGTCCAACGTGTGAGGCATCACTATACACCTCATACCCATAAGGTCCAGATGGCACAGTAAGGACAGGGGCTGTAGTAAGCCTCTTCTTCAGCTCCAAGAAACTGATCTCGCACTTATCACTCCATACAAACTTGGCGCTCTTCCTTGTCAGGTAAGTGAGTGGTGCTGCAAGGCTAGAGAAACCCTCTACGAATCTCCTATAGTAGCCTGCCAATCCAAGAAAGCTGCGTATCTCGGTAACACTCTTGGGCCTCGCCCAACTCATAACTGCTTCGATCTTCTTTGGATCTACCGATATACCTTCTGCAGAAACAACGTGGCCTAGGAATGCCACCTCTTCTAACCAAAACTCACACTTGCTAAGTTTGGCGTATAGCTTGTGCTCTCTTAGCATTTCCAAGGCAAGGCATAGGTCGCGTGTGTGATCTTCCCGTGTCTGGGAATAGACCAAGATGTCATCCACAAATACAATCACGCACCTATCAAGGTGTGGCCGGAACACCCGGTTCATCAAATCCATAAAGGCTGCCGGCGCGTTCGTGAGTCCAAAAGGCATTACCAAGAACTCGTAGTGCCCATATCGAGTCCTGAAAGCAGTTTTGGGAACATCTTCCGCCTTAATCTTCAACTGGTGATAACCCGATCGAAGATCTATCTTCGAGAAGAATCTCGCTCCCTTCAACTGATCGAACAAGTCATCAATCCTAGGCAAGGGATACCTATTCTTTATGGTGACTTTGTTCAATTGCCGGTAATCGACACACATCCGCATCGAGCCATCTTTTTTCTTAACAAACAACACCGGGGCACCCCACGGTGAGACACTTGGTCGAATGAAGCCAAGGCCTTGCAATTCTTCCAACTGAGTCTTCAACTCCTTGAGTTCAATAGGGGCCATCCTATATGGAGCTCTGAAAACAGGAGCTGTGCCTGGTGCAAGCTCGATCATAAACTCAATCTCCCTATCTGGAGGCAATCCTGGCAACTCCTCTGGAAATACATCCAGGAACTCACTCACAACCGGAATAGTCGATGAGTCATTTGCCTCGAGATTAGCTTAGCCCAACGCCGCAAAACTAGCAATAGATCTACTTCTCAACCCGCGAAAGTGGAATGGTTTTCCTTCTACTGGCTTGAAGAGTACCATTTTCTCAAAGCAAGCTACATGCCCATGATGTGCTGCTAACCAATCCATTCCCAATATAACATCAAAGTCTTGGAATCCAAGGACGATGAGATCAACCGCCAATTCGTGGCTTCCAACTTGGACCACACTATTTCTATACACTTTATCTGCCAATACTGTTTTGCCGAGAGGAGTCGAAATGGCTAACTCCGGTTCTAGCTGACTTGGCCCTGCAGAAAAACCTTCTGAAAAACTCGGCGAGACAAACGAATGAGTAGACCCGGTATCAATCAATACTCGAGCCAAATACTCATTGACTAGTAGGGTTCCTGAAATTTTAACTAACTAAGTCAATCCATGCATCAACAGAGTATACTCATAGGTATATATATATATCATACCAAGTATGTACACAAGGAATAAAACACAACATATCAATCACGAATAACGAAAATAATTCCAAACGCGTACCTTGCACCACATCATCAGATGCAAGTGCATCACCCTCTGTCAAAGCAAATACACGCCCCTGGTTTGCCTGGCGAGACTGAGGTGTAGACCGGGTAGTCTGAGATGACGCCTGATATGATCCTGCTGGGCGTGCTGGTGGATTAACCCCCTGAGACTGGCCTGGTAAATGCCGACTGGGGCAATCCCTGATCATATGGCCCTGGCGACCACAATGAAAACATCCACCCGATGCCCTTCGGCAATCCCCTGCCGGGTGCCTTCGGCCGCATGAAGTGCAGACCTCGTGTGCATAAGTCGGAGGGGCCGGAAGTGGAGCATACCTCATCGTCTGAGGTGCAACAGGCCGTGGGGCTGGAAGAGCCTGCGGTCTCGGTGCCTGAGGCACATACTGCCGTGGAGCTGGAGGCGCATAAGAAGGCCTCATCGATGGTGCTAGCCACGCATACTGATAACGAGTCCGCCTCTCTGGAGGTGCTGAACTACTAGCTTGGCCTCTCGCTAACTCCCTCTTCTTGGACACTGTCTCCGAATTGGCCTCGACCAATAAGGCCTTGTCTACTACCTCAGGGTAGGTAGTATGCCTGAAAATGGACACCTTCTCCATAATCACATCCTTGAGCCCTTGCTCAAATCTCCTCGCCTTCATTGCCTCAGTAGCAACCATATGAGGCGCAAATCTCGACAACTCCGAGAACTTGGCCTCGTATTGTGCCACCGACATCAAACCTTGCTCAAGGTTGATGAATTCTCTCTCTTTCTTTTCCCGTGCTCCAATCGGAAAATACCTTTTGTAAAAAGTATCCTTGAACTCCTCCCAAGTCCAAGGTAGACCCTGCATGGTCAAATCTCTCGTCCTCAGTGCGGACAACCACCAATGATGGGCTTCGCCTTCTAGCATGAAAGCTGCCCATGCTACTCTCTCCTCCTCTGAAGGTGAGAGGACCGTAAAGATCTTCTCCATCTGGAGGATCCATGCCTCCGCGGTAAGAGGGTCCACACTCCCATGGAAGGATGGAGGCCTCAATCTCCTGAATGCCTCAACTCCAGCGGTACGATGTACTGGAGCTACGGGCGGTGGAGTAGGTGCCGCCGATGATGGTATAGCCTGCCGAGCCGCCAGTATGGCGAGTGTCTCAGCAATAGAGCCTAAGACTCGAGAGAGGTCCGGCTGCTCATCCTCATCCCGTGAAGAAGAGGAAGCTCTGGTATGTGGTCCACGACCCCGTGTGTTCCGTCTCATGACTCAAGTCCTGAGAATAATAACACCACATGAGTCTAACTTGAAACCACAGTTTACTTCAATGCCATTTCACAATAATCCAATTTGTATTAGTTGTATAATACTAATATACATCGCATTAAGTCATCAGAGTATTTATAATGTTATACTTTGGTGTTCTAGCGTTCCTAAGGCTCGTACTTGGTTGAAATAACCATTTTGACTAAGACTAAAGTTTAGTCTTACACTTGGATCAAGACTCTCTTCCGACTTACTTTCTTCCTAACTTGTTTCCTGACATATGCTCTTGTCAAGCCGTGGTATAAGATTCTAAGTGACCCTAGAGACCTAAAGCCTAAGCTCTGATACCACTTCTGTCGCGACCCAAAACCCACCCTAGGAGTTAGAGTGAACTTTGGACGACTAATCATGACTTGCTTGACAACTAACCTGCAAAACCCACAGAGCATATACAATAGAGGATATAAACAGTGGAAACATACTCTAACATAGCACAGCGGAAGACTACCAAACCTCTATGTATATACATACACAAATCCAAGTTTATACAAAAAGTAATCCATACGAAAGAGTGGACATGCCCGCCAAAATACATAAATCTAACTCTCATCTCACCCACAGCTAATCCACTCAGAATCTAATCACCACCTACTGATAACCCTCTACGGGAGGTTCCTCCAAAGGCTCCTCGGCGTACTCCTCTTCCACCCATGGACCAGGAGCACAAACATCAAATGGGGCAGCAGCTCCCTCAGAACCTGCCGACAAAAGAAGTACGGCTGAGCATGGAATACTCAGCGGGTACTAAATACTAACCAACAATTATAGCGTAGAAATAGCAATACATAATCAGGAGCAATTCATATATGTCAAACGGAAACAATTCACATCATACAAGGAAGTAAAGCAGTTTATAATCATGCTTGTAATTCGTAGAAAACCGATAAATCCTCTTGAAACATCGTGTGCTTGACTTGACTTGAAATATCTTTTTGTACTTGAAAGCTTGTCATGTCTATCTTGCTTGATTCTTGTATGTCGTGTCATGTCATGCTTGTCATGCGTGCTTGCTTGTGATCATGTAACTTGTGAGATATCCTTGTGAGGTGTCCTTGTGAGATGCCTTGAGAGGGAAGGGAGACCCTTCTTTATGCAATGCACTTGCGAGGGAAGGGAGACCCTTCTTTATGATATGTATGTACTTGCGAGGGAAGGGAGACCCTTCTTCATGATATGCACTTGTGAGTGAGGGGAGACCCCTCGTGGAATGTTGGTTCATGTCTTCTTGCGAAAAGCGAGGTAAAACATATCGTAGGATATGTCCCACCTCTAACCATGTTCTTGAAAACCTCGATAAATCATGCCATGCATGCCGTGCTCGTGGAAACCGTGTACATACTTGCATTCAAATTTAAAGATGACATTTGGGTAATTTCACAACACATATAGCATCAAAGATTGAGTAATGTAGTATTCATAGCATTATGGGAAAACAGGAAACACACTATCATAGTCCCTAGCAATATTCATAATTTATTAGGCATGCATTTCCAGATTTTCAGCTCACTGTGTTCACCTTGGCATTTCATCAAACATGGTGTGTTCATTATGGATTTACCCTACAACATGCTTTTCTAGATGGGTTTTACTCAAATCATACATGTACATTCATTATTGGAACAATGCCCTTCCCCATTTGTTCATCACACACAACCATTGGCATCCAATCGCCCATTCCATCTCCATTCACCATTCACCATTCACCATTCACCATTCACCATTCACCATTTATCCATCTCATAGCACATGTGTAAATGAAAGAAAATGAAGAGAAAAGAAGGGGAAAGAGGAACTATAACTAGGAGGGTAGTAAGAAGCACCGACCTTGAAGAAATGAGGAAGAAACCCCTTTCCAAAACGACTGTGTAGCTGCTACCCTAGTTTGAGGAGATGCTCCTCACGAGTTTGTGCCTTGATCTTGAAGAAAAACGGGCTGGAGGTTGATCTAGGGTTTCAAACCCTTTGATTTCTCTCCCAAATGGAAACCCTAGGTTGGAATCGCCTTCTCCTCTTTCTTCTATTCTCTCAAACTCTCTAAGTGTCGAATGATGCCCTAAAGGCTCAGATTAAACTCTTAAGGTAAGAGTGAACTGACCAAAAGACCGAAATACCCTTATTGGGATTTCTGTGAATAGTGCTGTGAATAGTGCCAACTCGTTGTGCTGTGAATAGTGCCAACTCGTTGTGCTGTGAATAGTGCCAACTCGTTGTGCTGTGACTAGTGCCAACTCGTTGTACTATGAATAGTGCCAACTCGTTGTGCTGTGAATAGTGCCAACTCGTTGTGCTATGAATAGTGCCAACTCGTTGTGCTGTGAATAGTGCCAACTCGTTGTGCTGTGAATAGTGCCAACTCGTTGTGCTGTGAATAGTGCCAACTCGTTGTGCTGTGAATAGTGCCAACTCGTTGTGCTGTGAATAGTGCCAACTCGTTGTGCTGTGATTAGTGCCAACTCGTTGTACTATGAATAGTGCCAACTCGTTGTGCTGTGAATAGTGCCAACTCGTTGTGCTGTGAATAGTGCCAACTCGTTGTGCTGTGAATAGTGCCAACTCGTTGTACTATGAATAGTGCCAACTCGTTGTGCTGTGAATAGTGCCAACTCGTTGTGCTGTGAATAGTGCCAACTCGTTGTGCTGTGAATAGTGCCAACTCGTTGTACTATGAATAGTGCCAACTCGTTGTGCTGTGAATAGTGCCAACTCGTTGTGCTGTGAATAGTGCCAACTCGTTGTGTTGTGAATAGTGTCAACTCGTTGTGCTGTGAATAGTGCCAACTCGTTGTGCTGTGAATAGTGCCAACTCGTTGTACTATGAATAGTGCCAACTCGTTGTGCTGTACAAACGTGCCCGTGGTGAGTTGTACAACGTGCCCGTGGTGAGTTGTACAACGTGCCCGTGGTGAGTTGTACAACGGATGCACACAGTATACGTTTTCCTACAGGTACAGACTGTTTTGGCCATATCTTTTGACTCGTTCGTCCGATTTTGACGATTCAACTTGCGTTGTGTTCGTACTTCGAAGAGGAACAATTCTGACATTTCAAAATTTCCAAATTCTTCCTCATTTATTAATCATACCTCTAAAAAGGCAAGATGACAACGAAAGTGTCATGTATTAAGCATGGAAAAGTCTGGGGCTCTACATGCATGACATGACACGATCTACAAGAATCAAGCAAGATAGACAAGACGAGTTTTCAAGCAAGAAAATGGTACTTTAAGTCAAGTCAAGTGCACGGTGTTTTCAAGGGTTTTATCGGATTTTATGAATGCAAGCATGATTATATACTGCTTTACTTTATTGTTATGATATGAATTATTCCTGCTTTATATGTGTGAATTGTTTCTTGCTCTATGTATCGCTATCTGTATGCTATGACTGTTGGTTAGTATTTGGTACACGCTGAGTATTCCATGCTCAGCCGTACTTCTTATGTCAGCAGGTGATAGCGGAGCGGCTGCTCCTTTTGATGTCTATGCTCCTGGCCCATGGGTGGAGGAGGAATACGTTGAGGAACCTTTAGAGGAACCTCCGGTCGAGGGTTACTATTAGATGGTAGTAGATTCTGATTGATATAGCTGTGGGTGAGTTGAGAGAGATATATCCATGTATTTTGGCGGGCATGTACACACTTTCTTTTGTGTATCTTTTTGTATAAACTCGGATCACTTATGTATATACGTAGAGGTTTCGTAGACTTCCGCAGTACCATGTTAGAGTATGTTTCCGCTGTTTTTATCCTCTGTGGGTTTTGCATATGCTCTGTGGGTTTTGCAGGTTGGTTTGTCAAGTAAGTCACGCAAGCCACGATTAGTCGTCCAAGATTCACTCTAACTCCTAGGGTGGGTCTCGGGTCGCGACATTCAATCCGTTGTTCCTCAGTGCATTAGAGAGCCCGAAAGGTCTTCTCCAACTGCATAATCCATGCCCCTGCCACCATTGGATCCAGAGTCCCATAGAATGTAGGAGGTCATAGTCTCCAGAATGCTTCAAGTCCCACGGTGTGATGCACCGGCGGAGGCACATGAGTAATCGGTGGGGTAGGAGTAACCACAGCAGGTCTGGCTGCTAATAAAGCCAAGGTTTCTGCTATGGAATCCACAGCATTTATGAAGTAAAGTGGCTCCTCCTCTCTTGGAACCTCACCCTCGGATCTCCGAGTATGGTAGCCGTGACCCCGATTGCTGCGTCTCATGATGGAAAATCCTGAGATCAATGGCAAAACATGAGTCTAACTTGGATACCAACCCTCACACAACATATGGCAATTCAATAAACATGAAATGCTAATACCACATATAGTATACATCAAGGTATGCACGTAATAACACAGTCATAACTGGGAGTTTTCTACCGTAGCTAAGATCCTTGTGTTCGGCATCTACCCCTCCGGGATGAAACTAAGGACACAGTTCAAACACGATATCTAACTAGGATCCTAGACCGACCTAAGGATTCGCTTGATACCGGTTATGTCATGGCATCAAGCTTGACACCAACAAGTCCATCTGAGTTCTAAGTTCAACTCAGAGAACTCACTTCTGCTTATCCCAAGGGAAACCGATCCCTAGAGCTCTGATACAAAGTCTGTCGCGACCCAAAATACCCCCTAGGAGTTAGGGATACTTTTACTCGTGACCGCCATATCATACCTCTCATATGATACATAAGGCACACATGGCAACCTGTTAGAGTACACAGACATACATAGCGGAAACGATTTAAAATACATAGCGGAAGCCAACTTATAACTGAACACTCCTATTACTTGGTCAAAGTGTGAACCGAAAAAATACAACTGTGTAGTATGTATCCAAAATGTGGAGTGGACAAATCCCACTCTCACTTAACAAAATATCATGTCTTCTAACTAACAGAATCAACAGAAGTCGAAGTCGTGACGCCTATCTTGCGGGCCAACATCCTGGTAGTGGTCCATAGAAGGCTCTAGGTCATAATACTCCTCTTCTACCCAAGGCTCCGTACCACATATATCGAAGGGAACCCAAGCACCTGCAGATGACAACAAATATCGGCTGAGGGTGGAATACTCAGCGTATACATACAACGAACAATAAAGCAATAATAACATAGAGCATGCGAATCATGGAGAATGAAATCCTTAAAACATGTCAAAGCGTGGAAACCGTTAAATAACACATATGTTGAAATCCGAAACCAAAACCGTGTGAGTCTTGCGATAATCATAGCCTTGTGAGTTCTTGGAGTTCATAGAGTTATTTATGATCCGTAGAGACATAGAGCAATACTGTAGAGCATATCCATAGAGCAAAACATAGAGATCTTAGGGCATTTGTATTAATGATCCTTAGAGCTTGTGAACCGATCTTAGAGCTTATCATAGAGTTCTTGTGAGTGTGATATGATCCTTAGAACTTGTGGACCGATCTTAGACAAATCATGGAGTTGCTTAAAATCATTTATATAAGTCACTTAATCAAAAACCCTTTTTCGTAATGTTGAAAAATCCATGGAGACATGCGACCATATGAGAAAATAACACATGTAATCTACAAAGACCTTAGAGGCATTTAATCAAACACTTAGAGTGCCTCATAGTGATAACTTACTTCCAAGTATAAAAACAACCTTTCACACCATAACAATCAAGAGATATATAGTATAGAATAAGAAGGACAACATAAGGTAACTATTAATATCACTAGATTGGTAGTAGAACATATCTACCTTGGTGAAATCGGTGACTTTGATTCCAAATGCTTGGAACACGAGGAAAACCTCAAGTTCTTTGTTAAGAAACACCAAGGGAAGGAAGAACTTGATCTCCTTTCAAGCTTTGAGCAAAACCCTAGCTTCCTCCTTCTTCTCCATCTTAAAATCTCTCAAAATAGTGCACTAAGGGTTTCTGAAACCCTAAGGCACGAAACAAGCCTTTTATAGGTAAACGGGTGCTGGCTAAAGACTTAAAAACCCTTAATGAGGAAAATCTACGTATAACTGATCGATCGGTGGTACAGACCGAGCGATCAGTGCCTTACCGAGCCGTCGATGATCTCAACCGAGCGATCGGTTGAAAACACCCCCTCTGGTATTTTTCCCTATACAAATTAGTTAACCAGTCGATAGCTACCGAGCGATCGGTAGAAGACTGGTCGATCGGTGGTTATCACCGAGCGATCGGTGATCCCCTATTTTATGCTTAAGACATACTCCTTAAGGACATATAGACCTGTAAACATGTTCACGCCAAATATCCAAACATATATATTAGCATAAAGTCCATTAGTGTACAAGACTCTACTTGAGCACTATTCGCACACTATTCATTACTTAGTGAAATATGGATTTGGGGTTCTACATTACCAATTTGGGAAGAATACAATTGGCATCGAATAGCTAGACACTGGCTTAATATATTCCTGCCTTTGGGTACAATATCACATCGCCTTGAATAGGCAGATAGAAACTATCTTCTCCATTTTCACAGATCTCATCTTGTGAATCCTGGAGCATTCGATCTACTGACTGATCTATAAGGGATGTTATACTCACGCTTTAGCGTTATTGTATAATATCTCTTACCCACCTACCATGAACCTAATAAACACCTAGTGAAAGCTCACGCTTTGGCATTATTGCTCCCACTATTTGCTTACTTAGTTTTCACCATGTTCTCACATAGGTGAGATGGATTGGGCCTGACTTTGGCCTGTCAGCTTACTTACACTCCCCACTATAAGATCACATAGTGTATGGTAGAAGATCATAATACTTAGGGACTTGTCCCTAGTCTTATATACACATGATATATCAAGGGCAATTATTTCAATAGAATAATAAACAACAGATATCATCTCATGAATAAACAGATATCGACTTTTGATTAAAAAAAACAATAATAAACATCATATGAGATTAATCGCTGTAGGTCAATTAAAATTAAAATGAATGGATGTAAGAGAATGTGATAAGAATAAAGGCAACTCGTAAACTCCTTCGCGATGTGATCTCATCACAATAAATAGGTTTTAAAACTTTCCAATAAAATCTATTTATTAGAAAAAACATTATTAATTATTTTAAACAATTAATAAATTTAATTTAAATGATCAAATCATTTAAAAGGAAATTTCAAAATAAACTATTTATTTCGAAATTAATTATATCTCATTTAATTATACTAGTTTTGAAAATTATTATCATTATCAAATCTTTCGATAATTAATCAAAATTATTATTTATTTATTTATCTCATGAAAAAATAAAATAATAAAAACTACGAGCAATAATAAATAAACTCATGTCATGAATTATAGTATTATATTATCTATTTAATTATCCTAAAAAAATAGGAAAATTACTCCCCAACCATGAGCTCTGATACCACTTGAAGGGAATCCAGATAAAAAAATATGCGGAAAGTGGATCCCGATGATCTTTACACCATAGAAAGCATCTAATACTATCTAAAAGTTTTAGTCAAATTACCTCGGTGAATGATGTTCACTGGTGAAGCAAAAACCAACTCGAACCGTCAGAACTCTTTGAAGAAATTTCTCAAAGAAATTCTCGAAGTTCGATCCTTGTTGTTCGCTATCTCCATGAAGATATGGAATCTCTACTTGGTATTGAAGAAACAAATAGAGAAAGATGGATTGTTGATGTAGACTTTCTATCACTAATAACCTTAGAGTTCAAAACCCTAAAGTTGAAAACTCAACTTAGATAACCCTATGAAGCTCACGAAAATCCTAGGGACACTCCCTAGGGACTCACGGTTTGGAGAGGTGGAGAGAGAGAGAAAATTGAGAGAGAGAGAGAGAGAGATTTGTGCTGTAGGGTTGGGGGCTTGTGGTGTATTTATAGGACTTGGATCATATCCATCCTAATACAATTACAACTTATCCCTTAGGTATTATTTATTAATAATAACTCTTATTATTAATTAAATAATAACCTAGTTTATCTATAACTACTTTAGTTAAAGTAAACCTACTAATTTAGGAGTCCTTTATAAAAGAGGATTCCTTAATTAAAAGGATTAACCAACAACCAACTAAAAGGAGGACTCCTAATCAAATTAGGAGACCACCATAGGGGGGGTGTGAGCTATAGTTGTAATCCAATTACAACTTTATCCAATTGTTCCTTGTATTGCAAGCATTGGAATTTGATTCCATAAATAAAACAGTTATTATTCAATTAGCCAAATCCTAATCCAATTAGGAGAGCTAAAGTGGGTGCCCCACCCTAGGGTTTTAATCTATGGGTTTGGGCCCATATTAAAGGTCCATACTTTATCAGTTTATGGATATGAGTCAAACCCATTTCTCCTTTAATTAGGTTAATTAAATAATTACTAATATAATCTTTAAATTTAAATTAACAATTAATTTAAACCATAGATTAACTTTTAATCTATTTAATCAATGATTAACATTTAATCATTTAAGCAATTGATTACCATTTAATCAATTTTTGAGCTTGTATTTCTTATGTGAGCATCTCCACAGATTGCTCTGGGATATTCTAACCCTGGCTTATCCAATGTTATCCCATTGACCCTAAATGTAACGACCCAGAATTTTAATATAATTATTGATTGAGTCCCAACTGAATTCTGGAAAGTCTGGAATTTTCTAGTTTTCTCAATTTTCTTACATTCAAGACTACCGCGGTCTCGCGAATTGATACGTGACAGAACCGAAATGATAGACTACCGAACTAGGGACTGTCTGACACCTACTGTACAATTTTCTGGGAAAAATGATGAGTTTTGACAGTAAAAAGTAAATCCAGAAGAAAATTACAAAACCCACCAATTTCCTGGGATTTTGGACACCGATTGCATTACGGCAATGCGAATCGATGCGTGAGAGAACCGGCATGAGGGATTATTGTTTCAATAGCCGACCAGTACGCTAGGTGCGATTTTTGTGGAAAAACACTGAATTTTTATTGGTACACTTCAGTCCCAAACAAAACTCACTTTCTACCAATTTAACAACCACTTAACAAATAGGTCCTTAATGGAGATTAATTAGTTAAGCGGTTGTAAAATTGGTAGAAAGTGGGTTTTATTCAGGACTGAAATGTACCGATAAAAATTCAGTATTTATCCTTAAAAATTGCACCTAACGTGCTGGTTGGCTATCGAAAGAATAATACCTCATGCCAGTTCTCTCACGCATCGATTCGTGTTGCCGTAATGCGATCGGTGTCCAAAATCTCAAGAAATTGGTGGGTTTTGTAATTTTCTTCTGGATTTACTTTTTACTATCAAACCTCATCATTTTCCCATAAAATTTGTATGGTAGGTGTCGGACTGTCCCTAGTTCGGTCATCTATCGTTTCGGTTCTGTCACGTATCGATTCGCGAGACCGCGATAGTCTTAAATGTAAGAAAATCAAGAAAACCAGGAAATTTTAGATTTTCTAGAATTCAGTTGGGACTCCATAATTGTTGGGAATCCTAATAGAAATCCGTGCGGCTGGTACTAATACGTGCCGGTCGGCCGTGGGGACTAATGTCTGTCATCTCGACAGTTAGTTATCTCAAATGAAGAAACAGTGACCTATTTTGTGTCCTAAATCAGGAAATTAGTGGGTTTTACAATTTTCATCCGAACTTAATTTTTACTATTAAAAATTAATATTTCTTCCTGAAATTTTTACAGCGGGTGTCGCACTGTACCAAGTTTGGTCATCTGAAGTTTCGTTGAAATTGAACGTCGTTTGTGCATGTGCATGAATGGCAAGGATGCACCGAATTCCCCCCAAGCGGGAGATAACTCTTTTTGAGTGGGCAGTGACCATGCAAAGAAGATGTCATGCTGGATGGTCATCTTACCGCACTATACACTTAAAGGTGGTACGACTACTTCGCAAGGGATTGACCGCGCAAGAAATGCATGAATCCTGAGACAGAGAGAGATTGACTGGTTGTTGAGAGAGGCTAGACCTGAGGTAGAGGACCAGGCACCGCAGGAAGATAGTATAGCGGTCTCACAAATAGAGGTTGAGACTTACGGAGTATAGGATCATGCGGGAAAAGCATGGTGCATCTGTATCGTTTTGGAGTATAATAGATGCCCTACTCGGTCTATCCATCATTAGATCACTTTTTGGATGTGTACAGTTACATGATGTTTTGTATACGTTGGTGTACTACTATACTATACAGTGTTGCTTTGTATATATTAACAGTGAAATGAATGAAATGTTTTTTTTTAACTATCGAACTTTTGAGTGCATTTCTTTTCATTTCCTTATATTTATAAAGTGTTTGCTATTGTATAATTATAAGGAAACCATGCCACCTCGGAGAGAACCCGAGAATACTTTGCCCGGAGCCTTCGAAGCCATCTTGGCTCCAGCGAATTTAATTCAATAACAGCAAGCCCAAAATAAGAATGACAATGGACATGGTAGTGTAACTTTATTGCTACCATCATAAAAAAAAATAGTCTATGATAGGTGTCCCATACTTATCAATAGTTTACGGAGAGTAGTAGATCTGATTATGTTAGAAAAGAAGGATTATGATGTTATCCATGGGATGGATTGGTTAGCTAACTACGATGCACTGGTAGACTGTAAAGCCAAGAAGGTGATATTTCGAATACTGGACATTCTAGAGTTAGAGATGCAAGGAGTTGCGCTGTCGCGACCCAAAACCCACCCTAGGAGTTAGAGTGAACTTTGGATGACTAATCATGACTTTCTTGACAAACCATCTTGCAAAAACCCACAGAGCATATACACTAGAGGACGTAAATAGCGGAAGCATAAACTATAAAGCATAGCGGAAGACTTAACCAAAACCTCTATGTGTATATACATATACATGATCCAAGTTTATACAAAAGAAAATACACAAAAGAAAGTGCGGACATGCCCGCCAAAATACATGAATATACTCTCTAACTTTCACCCACAGCTCACTCACTCAGAATCTACCACCACCTAATAGTGGCCCTCTACCGGAGGTTCCTCCACAGGTTCCTCAACGTACTCCTCCTCCACCCATGGGCCAGGAGCACAGACATCAAATGGAGCAGTAACTTTGTAGAGCCCCGGACCTTTTCACATTTAATGCATGACACTTTCATAGCCATTTTGCCTTTAAAGAGGTATAATTAATAAATAAGGAAGAAATTGGAAATTCCAAAATGTTAGAAATGTTTGTTTTCAAAGTACGAACCCAACGCAAGTTGAATCATCAAAATCGGACGAACGAGTCAAAAGTTATGGCCAAAACAGTTTGGACCTGCAGACCACCGATCGCTCAGTCCATGGAGCGATCGATCGGAGGCTATCGACTGGTCAAGATTTTTGTATGGGGAAATTTTCCAGAGAGTGAAATTTTAACCAATCACTCGATTATGAAACCGATCGATCGGTAGGCAACTGATCGATCGGTCATTAACACCGATCGCTCGGTACTCGCGTTTTTGTAGAAATTTCAGTAAGGGTATTATGGTCTTTTGGTCGGTTCACTCTTACCTTAAGAGTTTAACCCGAGCCATTCTCAACACTTAGAAGATTTGGGGGATTAGAAGAAAGGAGAAAGGGTTTCCTAAGCTAGGGTTTTGCTTTTGGAGAAGAATCAAAGGGGTTTTGAGACCCTAGATCACTTCAAGTCCGGCTTTTCTCCAAGATCACGGCTCAAGCACCCGTGGAGAGCGTTCCCCAAGCTAGGGCAGCACCTCACGGTCATTTTTGGAAGGGGTTTCTTCCTCATTTCTTCAAGGTCGGTACTTCTTGCTACCCTCCTAGTTATAGTTCTTCTTTTTCCTTTATTCTTCTTTGTGTTCCTTTATACATTCATGTATGATGAGATGGGTTGTGAATGGTGAATGGAGATGAATGTGGGCGATTGGATGCCGTGTGTATTGATGTGATGGATGAATGGGGAGGGCATTGTACCCATAATGAACATACATATGTGATGTGAGTAAAACCCACCTAGAAAAGCATGTTGTAGGGTTAATAAACAATGAATGCACCATGTTTGATGAAATGCCAGGATGAATAAAATGAATAATAAATTAAGAAATTGCATGTTTAAGGTTTATGGAAATTGCTAGGGTCATGATAGTGTGATTGTCCGCTTTCCCTAAATGATATGAATACTAAATTGCTCAAATCATTGATGTTATGTGTTATGAATTACTCAAATGCCATATTTAATTCCAAATGCACGTATGCACACGACCTCACGAGCACGCATACATGACATGATTTACCGAGGTTTTCAAGAATGGGATTTAGAGGTGGGGCATATCCGACGATATGTTTTACCTCGCTTTTGGCAAGGACAAGACAATCATACATTTTCATAAGAAGGGTCTCCCTTCCCTCGCAAGTGCATACATATCATAAGAAGGGTCTCCCTTCCCTCGCAAGTGCATCTCACAAGGACATCTCACAAGTGAATCTCACAAGTGGAAGGACAAGCATAAGCATTCTAGGAAGAAGGGTCTCCCTTCCCTCACAAGTAGTTTACTCTTCCGAGTAGGCATGACATGACATAGCATGACAAGCATGAGCATTCTAGGAAGAAGGGTCTCCCTTCCCTCACAAGTAGATTACTTTTCAGAACAAGCAAGAATGATACACGCATGATACAAGCATGACACGCATGACATGGTAGACAAGGTTTCAAGCATAAAAAAGGTAATTTCAGTCAAGTCAAGTGCACAAGATTTCAAGGGTTTTATCGGCTTTTATGAATGCAACATGATGAATTATATTGCTTTACTTTATTGTCATGATATGAATCATTCCTACTTTATATGCGTGAATTGTTTCCTGCTTTATGTATGCTATCCGTATGTTATGACTGTTGGTTAGTGCTTAGTACCCGCTGAGTATTCCATGCTCAGCCGTACTTCTTATGTCGGCAGGTTCTGAGGGAGCTGCTGCTCCATTTGATGTTTGTGCTCCTGGTCCATGGGTGGAGGAGGAGTACGTCGAGGAGCCTTTGGAGGAACCTCCCGTAGAGGGTTATCAGTAGGTGGTGTTAGATTCTGAGTGGATTAGCTATGGGTGAGCATGAGTGTTTATATCCATGTATTTTGGCGGGCATGTCCGCACTTTCTTTGTATTAAAACTTGGACCATGTGTATATATTTAGAGGTTTGTTAGACTTCCGCTGTGTCTTATATTTATGCTTCCGCTGTTATCCTCTATTGTATATGCTCTGTGGGTGTTTTGCAGGTGGTTTGTCAAGCAAGTCATGTAAGTCATGATGTAGTCGTCCGCGATTCACTCTAACCCCTAGGGTGGGTTTTGGGTCGCGACAAACTCCCTCAGAACCTGCCAACATAAACGTATGGCTGAGCATGGAATACTCAACATGTACCAAATGCTAACCAACAGTCATAGTACAAAACAATAATATATATACAAAGCAGGAAGAAGTTAATCTCATAACAGGAAAGTAAAGTAGTTATAGTCATGCTTGCATTTTGTAAAAGCCGATAAAACCCTTGAAATCATCGTGCACTTGATGTAGAGCCCCAGACTTTTTCATGCTTAAAACATGACACTTTCGTTGTCATTTTGCTTTCTAAGAGGTATAATTAATAAATAAGGAAGAAATTGGAATTTTCGAAACATCAGAAATGTTCCTCTTCGAAGTACAAACCCAACGCAAGTTGAATCGTCAAAATCGGACGAACGAGTCAAAAGATATGGCCAAAACAGTCTGGGCCTGTAGGCAAACTAGCTCGTCAGGCGCTAAGGACGTAGCTCGTCAGGCACTAAGGACGTAGCTCGTTAGGCACTAAGGACGTAGCTCGTAAGGCGCTAAGGACGTGGCTCGGTTAGGCACTAAGGATGTAGCTCGTAAGGCGCTAAGGACGTAGCTCGGTTAAGGCGTTAAGGACGTACTCTGATGACGTATACGTTGTGCATCCGTGGTGCAACAGACGACGGGTACGTCGTGCAGCTGACAACGTGTTCAGCACTATCCACCACGGACAACGTGTTCGGCACTATCCACAACGGACAACGTGTTCGGCACTATCCACAACAGACAACGTGTTTGGCACTATCCACCACGGACAACGTGTTCGGCACTATCCACAACGGACAACGTGTTCGGCACTATCCACAACGGACAACGTGTTCGGCACTATCCACCACGGACAACGTGTTCGGCACTATCCACCACGGACAACGTGTTCGGCACTATCCATAACGGACAATGTGTTTAGCACTATCCACAACGGACAACGTGTTTGGCACTATCCACCACGGACAACGTGTTCGGCACTATCCACAACGGACAACGTGTTCGGCACAATCCACAACAGACAACGTGTTCGGCCCTATCCACCACGGACAACGTGTTCGGCACTATCCACAACGGACAACGTGTTCGGCACTATTCACAACGGACAACGAGTAGCACTATTCACAACGGACAACGAGTAGCACTATTCACAACGGACAACGAGTGGCACTATTCACAGCACAACGAGTGGCACTATTCACAGCACAACGGGTGGCACTATTCATAGCACCACTAGTGGCACTATTCACAGCATCACTTGTTCAACATTGGTGTTTTTACAGTAATCCCAGTAAGGGTAGTATGGTCTTTTGTCAGTCCACTCTTACCTTAAGAGTTTAACCCGAGCCTTTAGGGCATCATTCGACACTTAGAGAGTTTGAGAGAATAGAAGAAAGAGGAGAAGGCGATTCCAACCTAGGGTTTCCATTTGGGAGAGAAATCAAAGGGTTTGAAACCCTAGATCAACCTCAAACCCGTTTTCTTCAAGATTTCGGTTCCGGCATTGTGGAGCCCCGCAATCCAAGCTAGGGCAGCAACTCACAGTCATTTGGAAAGAGGATTTCTTACTCATTTCTTCAAGGTCGGTGCTTTTTACTACCCTCCTAGTTATAGTTCTTCTTTCCCCCTCTTTTCTTTTGACTTTCTTTCATTTACACATGTGCTATGAGATGATGAATGGTGAATGGAGAATGGTAAATGGTGAATGGTGAATGGAGATGGAATGGGCGATTGGATGCCAATGGTGGTGTGTGATGAACAAATGGGGAAGGGCATTGTTTCAATAATGAACATACATGTATGATTTGAGTAAAACCCATTTAGAAAAGCATGTTGTAGGGTAAATCCATAATGAACACACCATGTTTGATGAAATGCCAAGGTGAATACAGTGAGCTGTAAATTTAGTAAATTCATGCCTAATAAATTCTGAATATTGCTAGGGCCATGATAGTGTGTTTCCTGCTTTCCCTAATTGCTATGAATATTGAATTTTTCAATCTTTAATGTTATGTGTGTTGTGAAATTTCCCAAACGTCATGTTTAAATTTAAATGCAAGTATGTACACGGTTCCCACGAGCACGGCATGCATGGCATGATTTATCGAGGTTTCCAAGAACATGGTTAGAGGTGGGACATATCCTAAGATATGTTTTACCTCACTTTTCACAAGAAGACAAGAACCAACATTCCACGAGGGGTCTCCCCTCACTCACAAGTGCATATCATGAAGAAGGGTCTCCCTTCCCTCGCAAGTACATACATATCATAAAGAAGGGTCTCCCTTCCCTCACAAGTGCATTGCATAAAGAAGGGTCTTCCTTCCCTCTCAAGGCATCTCACAAGGATATCTCACAAGTTACATGATCACAAGCAAGCACGCATGACATGCATGACATGACACGACATACAAGAATCAAGCAAGATAGACATAACAAGCTTTCAAGTACAAAAAGATATTTCAAGTCAAGTCAAGTGCACGATGTTTTCAAGAGGATTTATCGGTTTTCTACGAATTACAAGCATGATTATAAACTGCTTTACTTCCTTGTATGATATGAATTGTTTCCGTTTGACATATATGAATTGCTCCTGATTATGTATTGCTATTTCTATGCTATAATTGTTGGTTAGTATTTAGTACCCGCTGAGTATTCCACGCTCAGCCGTACTTCTTATGTCGGCAGGTTCTAAGGGAGCTGCTACTCCATTTGATGTTTGTGCTCCTGGTCCATGGGTGGAAGAGGAGTACGTCGAGGAGCCTCTGGAGGAACCTCCAGTAGAGGGTTACCAATAGGTGGTTGTAGATTCTGAGTGGTTTAGCTGTGGGTGAGACGAGAGTCAGATTTATGTACTTTGGCGGGCATGTCCGCACTTTCTTTTGGATTCCTTTTGTATAAACTTGGATTTGCGTAAGTATATACATAGAGGTTTGTTTAGACTTCCGCTGTGCTATATTAGAGTATGTTTCCGCTGTTTTTGTCCTCTATTGTATACGCTCTGTGGGTTTTTGCAAGATGGTTTGTCAAGCAAGTTGTGTAAGCCATGATTAGTCGTCCAAAGTTCACTCTAACTCCTAGGGTGGGTTTTGGGTCGCGACAGAAGTGGTATCAGAGCTTAGGCTAAGGGTCACTTAGAATCTTATACCACGGCGTGATAAGAGCATATGTCAGGAAACAGGTTAGGAAGAAAGTAAGTCGGAAGAGAGTCTTGATCCGAGTGTAAGACTAAACTTTAGTCTTAGTCAAAATGGTTGTTTCAACCAAGTACGAGCCTTAGGAACGCTAGAACACTAAAGTATAAGTATAATGTGATGAATACTCTGATGAATTGATGTGATGTGTATTAGTATTATAGAACTAATACAAATTGAATTATTGTGAAATGGCGTTGAAATAAACTGTGGTTTCAAGTTAGACTCTTGTGGTGCTATTGTTCTCAGGACTTTAGTCATGAGACGGAACACACGGGGTCGTGGACCACATACCAGAGCTTCCTCTTCTTCACGGGATGAGGATGAGCAGCCGGACCTCTCTCAGGTCTTAGGCTCTATTGCTGAGACACTCGCCATATTGGTGGCTCGGCAAGCTATACCATCATCGGCGGCACCTACTCCACCGCCCGCAGCTCCAGTACATCGTACCGCTGGAGTTGAGGCATTCAGGAGATTGAGGCCTCCACCCTTCCATGGGAGTGTGGACCCTCTTGCTGTGGAGGCATGGATCCTCCAAATGGAGAAGATCTTTACGGTCCTCTCACCTACAGAGGAGGAGAGAGTAGCATGGGCAGCTTTCATGCTAGAGGGTGAAGCCCACCATTGGTGGTTGTCCGCATTGAGGACACGAGATTTGACCATGCAGGGTCAACTTTGGACATGGGAAGAGTTCAAGGATACTTTCTACAAGAAGTATTTTCCTATCGGTGCACGGGAAAAGAAAGAAAGAGAATTCATCAACCTTGAGCAAGGTTTGATGTCGGTGGCACAATACGAGGCCAAGTTCTCAGAGTTGTCGAGATTTGCGCCTCATATGGTTGCTACTGAAGCAATGAAGGCGAGGAGATTTGAGCAAGGGCTCAAGGATGTGATTATGGAGAAGGTGTCCATTTTCAGGCATACTACCTACCCTGAGGTAGTAGAGAAGGCCTTATTGGTCGAGGCCAATTCGGAGACAGTGTCCAAGAAAAGGGAGTTGGCGAGAGGCCAAGCTAGTAGTTCAGCACCTCCAGAGAGGCGGACTCGTTATCAGTATGCGTGGCCAGCACCATCGATGAGGCCTTCTTATACGCCTCCAGCTCCACGGCAGTATGTGCCTCAGGCGCCGAGACCTCAGGCTCTTCCAGCCCCACGGCCTGTTGCACCTTAGACGATGAGGTATGCTCCACCTCCGGCCCCTCCGATTTATACACACGAGGTCTGCACTTCATGCGGCGAAAGGCATCCGGCAGGAGATTATCGAAGAGCATCTGGGGGATGTTATCATTGTGGTCGCCAGGGCCATATGATCAGGGATTGCCCCAGTCGGCATTTACCAGGCCAGTCTCAGGGGATTAGTCCACTAGCACGCCCAGCAGGATCATATCAGGCGTCATCTCAGACTACCCGGTCTACACCACAGTCTCGCCAGGCGAACCAGGGGCGTGTATTTGCTTTGACAGAGGGTGATGCACTGGCATCTGATGATGTGGTGCAAGGTACGCGTTTGGAATTAATTTCGCTATTCGTGATTAATATGTTATGTTTTATTCCTTGTGTACATACTTGGTATGATATGTATATATATACCTATGTGTATACTCTGTTGATGCATGGATTAACTCCGCTAGTTAAAATTTCAGGAACCCTACTAGTCAATGAGTATTTGGCTCGAGTATTGATTGATACCGGGTCTACTCATTCGTTTGTCTCGCCGAGTTTTTCAGAAGGCTTTTTTGTAGAGCCAAGTCAGCTAGAACCGGAGTTAGCCATTTCGACTCCTCTCGGCAAAACAGTATTGGCGGATAAAGTGTACAGAAATAGTGTGGTCGAAGTTGGAAGCCACGAGTTGGCGGTTGATCTCATCGTCCTTGGATTCCAAGACTTTGATATTATATTGGGAATGGATTGGTTAGCAGCACATCATGGGCATGTGGCATGCTTTGAGAAAATGGTACTCTTCAAGCCAGTAGAAGGAAAACCATTCCACTTTCGCGGGTTAAAAAGCAGATCGATTGCTCGTTTTACGGCGTTGAGCTTAGCTAACCCTGAGGCAAAGGACTCATCGACTATTCCGGTCGTGAGTGAATTCCTGGATGTATTTCCAGAGGAGTTGCCAGGATTACCTCTAAACAGGGAGATTGAGTTTGTGATCGAGCTTGCACCAGGCACAGCTCCTGTTTTCTGGGCTCCGTATAGAATGGCTCCTATTGAACTCAAAGAGTTAAAGACCCAGTTGGAAGAATTACAAGGTCTTGGTTTCATTCGACCAAGTGTCTCTCCGTGGGGTGCCCCAGTGTTGTTTGTTAAGAAGAAAGATGGCACGATGCGGATGTGTGTCGATTACCGGCAATTGAACAAAGTCACTATAAAGAATAGGTATCCCTTGCCTAGGATTGACGACTCGTTCGATCAGTTGAAGGGAGCGAGATTTTTCTCAAAGATAGACCTTCGATCGGGTTATCACCAGTTGAAGATTAAGGCGGAAGATGTTCCCAAAACTGCAATCAGGACTCGGTATGGACACTACGAGCTCTTGGTGATGCCTTTTGGACTCACGAACGCGCCGGCAGCCTTTATGGATTTGATGAACCGGGTGTTCCGGCCACACCTTGATAGGTGCGTGATTGTATTTGTGGATGACATTTTGGTCTATTCCCAGACATGGGAAGATCACACACGCGACCTATGCCTTGCTTTGGAAATGCTAAGAGAACACAAGCTATACGCCAAACTTAGCAAGTGTGAGTTTTGGTTGGAAGAGGTGGCATTCCTAGGCCACGTGGTTTCTGCAGAAGGTATCTCGGTGGATCCGAAGAAGATCAAAGCAGTTATGAGTTGGGTGAGGCCCAAGAGTGTTACTAAGATACGTAGTTTTCTTGGATTGGCAGGCTACTACAGGAGATTCGTAGAGGGTTTCTCTAGCCTTGCAGCACCACTCACTTACCTGACAAGGAAGAACGCCAAGTTTGTATGGAGTGATAGGTGCGAGATCAGTTTCACGGAACTGAAGAAGAGGCTTACTACAGCCCCTGTCCTTACTGTGCCATCTGGACCTTATGGGTATGAGGTGTATAGTGATGCCTCACACGTTGGACTTGGGTGTGTACTCATGCAGCATCAGAAAGTCATTGCCTATGCATCAAGGCAATTGAAGGAGCATGAGAAGAATTATCCCACGCACGACTTGGAGCTTACGGCGGTCGTGTTTGCACTTAAGATTTGGCATCATTACCTTTATGGGGTGGAGTTCTATGTGTTCACTGATCACAAGAGTCTCAAGTATCTCTTTTCCCAAAAGGAGCTGAATCTAAGGCAAAGGCGTTGGATGGAATTTCTGAAGGACTATGATTGTACCATTCAATACCACCCGGGTAAAGCGAATGTTGTGGCTGATGCTTTGAGTAGAAGACCTCAAGGGTTGTTAGCACACATGTTGGTTCAAGAATGGAAGCTACTAGAAGATTTGGCAAATCTGGACATTAGTGTGAATGATTCTGTTCGTGGTCCTACCTTGGCAAATGTTACGGTTCGGCCGTACATTATAGATTTGATCCAAGAACATCAAGCCATGGATGCTGAATTGTTGGCTTATCGGGACAAGGAAGTTGCTAAGGGTAGTGAGGACTTCTCTCTCACTAGTCGAGGTGCTATCACATTCAAGGGAAGACTGTGCGTCCCAGCCAATACAGATCTTCGAAGAGAGATTTTGGATGAAGTACACCGTTCGAAGTACACAGTGCATCCAGGGGGTACAAAGATATACCGGAACCTCAAAAGTCACTTTTGGTGGCGGAATATGAAGAGGGAGGTTGCGGAATATGTAGCACGGTGCTTAGTGTGCCAACAGGTGAAAGCAGAACACATGCGACCCGCCGGTCTATTGCATTCCCTTCCGATTCCCGAGTGGAAATGGGAGAACATATCCATGGACTTCATAGTTGGCTTGCCAAAGACGGCTAGGGGCTCAGATGCGATATGGGTAGTAGTGGATCGTTTGACAAAGTCCGCTCATTTCTTACCCTACCGAACCACTTTCAACTCAAGTCAGTTGGCTGCACTATACATCAAGGAAGTAGTTAGACTACATGGGGTACCAGTCAGTATTGTGTCAGATCGGGATCCAAGATTCACGTCAAGATTTTGGAAAAGTTTCCAAGAGGCTATGGGTTCCCAACTTGATTTCAGCACCGCCTTTCATCCACAAACGGATGGACAAACCGAGAGAGTGAACCAAGTCATTGAAGACATGCTTCGAGCTTGTATGTTGGATTTCAGAGGCAGTTGGGAAGAGCACTTGCCTTTGGTTGAATTCGCCTATAATAACAGCTATCAGGCAAGTATTCAAATGGCACCATTTGAAGCCTTGTATGGGCGAAGTTGTAGGTCTCCTCTCTATTAGGATGAGGTAGGAGAAAGGAAAGTGCTTGGTTCGGAGTTGATTGAGCAAACTGCAAACACAGTTAAGATCATCCGGGATCGATTGAAAGCCGCTCAAGATCGCCAGAAACGTTATGCGGACACACGCCGTAGGGACTTGGAATTTCAAGTAGGGGATCAAGTTTTTGTGAAAGTATCTCCTAGCAAAGGGATCATGAGATTTGGGAAGCGAGGCAAGCTCAGTCCTCGGTATGTTGGGCCTTTTGAGATTATTACACGGGTTGGTGAAGTTGCTTATCGAGTAGCTCTTCCACCTCACATGGCTGCAGTTCATAACGTCTTCCATGTGTCTATGCTTCGGAAGTACATTCCGGATCCTTCGCATGTCATAGACTTGGAACCGTTGGAGATTCGAGAGGACCTCACCTTGATTGAAAAGCCAGTTCAGATTTTGGATCGAAGAGATCAAGTGCTTCGCAACAAGACAATCCCTTTAGTTCTTGTGCAATGGCAACACCATGCTCGGGAAGAAGCTACGTGGGAGCGTGAAGCCGAAGTCAAAGCAAAGTACCCAGAATTATTTGAATGAGTTTCTGTATGAAGTCTGTATATGACTTGTACTGTTCTGTTTTGATTTGTAATGCTAGTATCGTCTGAATTTCGAGGACGAAATTTTTGTAAGGGGGGGAGGATGTAGAGCCCCAGACTTTTTCATGCTTAAAACATGACACTTTCGTTGTCATTTTGCTTTCTGAGAGGTATAATTAATAAATAAGGAAGAAATTGGAATTTTCGAAACATCAGAAATGTTCCTCTTCGAAGTACGAACCCAATGCAAGTTCAAACGTCAAAATCGGACGAACGAGTCAAAAGATATGGCCAAAACAGTCTGGGCTTGTAGGCAAACTAGCTCGTCAGGCGCTAAGGACGTAGCTCGTTAGGCACTAAGGACGTAGCTCGTAAGGCGCTAAGGACATGGCTCAGTTAAGCACTAAGGATGTAGCTCGTAAGGCGCTAAGGACGTAGCTCGGTTAAGGCGTTAAGGACGTACTCTGATGACGTATACGTTGTGCATCCGTGGTGCAACAGACGACGGGTACGTCGTGCAGCTGACAACGTGTTCGGCACTATCCACCACGGACAACGTGTTCGGCACTATCCACAACGGACAACGTGTTCGGCACTATCCACCACGGACAACGTGTTCGGCACTATCCACCACGGACAACGTGTTCGGCACTATCCACAACGGACAACGTGTTCGGCACTATCCACAACGGACAACGTGTTCGGCACTATCCACAACGGACAACGTGTTCGGCACTATCCACCACGGACAACGTGTTCGGCACTATCCACAACGGACAACGTGTTCGGCACTATTCACAACGGACAACGAGTAGCACTATTCACAACGGACAACGAGTAGCACTATTCACAACGGACAACGAGTGGCACTATTCACAGCACAACGAGTGGCACTATTCACAGCACCACGAGTGGCACTATTCACAGCATCACGTGTTCAGCATTGGTGTTTTTACAGTAACCCAGTAAGGGTAGTATGGTCTTTTATCAGTCCACTCTTACCTTAAGAGTTTAACCCGAGCCTTTAGGGCATCATTCGACACTTAGAGAGTTTGAGAGAATAGAAGAAAGAGGAGAAGGCGATTCCAACCTAGGGTTTCCATTTGGGAGAGAAATCAAAGGGTTTGAAACCCTAGATCAACCTCAAACCCGTTTTCTTCAAGATTTCGGTTCCGGCATTGTGGAGCTCGCAATCCAAGCTAGGGCAGCAACTCACAGTCATTTGGAAAGAGGATTTCTTCCTCATTTCTTCAAGGTCGGTGCTTTTTACTACCCTCCTAGTTATAGTTCTTCTTTCCCCCTCTTTTCTTTTGACTTTCTTTCATTTACACATGTGCTATGAGATGATGAATGGTGAATGGAGAATGGTAAATGGTGAATGGTGAATGGGGATGGAATGGGCGATTGGATGCCAATGGTGGTGTGTGATGAACAAATGGGGAAGGGCATTGTTTCAATAATGAACATACATGTATGATTTGAGTAAAACTCATTTAGAAAAGCATGTTGTAGGGTAAATCCATAATGAACACACGATGTTTGATGAAATGCCAAGGTGAATACAGTGAGCTGTAAATTTAGTAAATTCATGCCTAATAAATTCTGAATATTGCTAGGGGCATGATAGTGTGTTTCCTACTTTCCCTAATTGCTATGAATATTGAATTTCTCAATCTTTAATGTTATGTGTGTTGTGAAATTTCCCAAACGTCATGTTTAAATTTAAATGCAAGTATGTACACGGTTCCCACGAGCACGGCATGCATGGCATGATTTATCGAGGTTTCCAAGAACATGGTTAGAGGTAGGACATATCCTAAGATATGTTTTACCTCTCTTTTCACAAGAAGACAAGAACCAACATTCCACGAGGGGTCTCCCCTCACTCACAAGTGCATATCATGAAGAAGGGTCTCCCCTCCCTCGCAAGTACATACATATCATAAAGAAGGGTCTCCCTTCCCTCGGAAGTGCATTGCATAAAGAAGGGTCTCCCTTCCCTCTCAAGGCATCTCACAAGGATATCTCACAAGTTACATGATCACAAGCAAGCACGCATGACATGCATGACATGACACGACATACAAGAATCAAGCAAGATAGACATGACAAGCTTTCAAGTACAAAAAGATATTTCAAGTCAAGTCAAGTGCACGATGTTTTCAAGAGGATTTATCGGTTTTCTACGAATTACAAGCATGATTATAAACTGCTTTACTTCCTTGTATGATATGAATTGTTTCCGTTTGACATATATGAATTGCTCCTGATTATGTATTGCTATTTCTATGCTATAATTGTTGGTTAGTATTTAGTACCCGCTGAGTATTCCATGCTCAGCCGTACTTCTTATGTCGGCAGGTTCTGAGGGAGCTGCTGCTCCATTTGATGTTTGTGCTCCTGGTCCATGGGTGGAAGAGGAGTACGTCGAGGAACCTCCAGTAGAGGGTTACCAATAGGTGGTTGTAGATTCTGAGTGGTTTAGCTGTGGGTGAGACGAGAGTCAGATTTATGTATTTTGGCGGGCATGTCCGCACTTTCTTTTGGATTCCTTTTGTATAAACTTGGATTTGCGTAAGTATATACATAGAGGTTTGTTTAGACTTCCACTGTGCTATATTAGAGTATGTTTCCGTTGTTTTTGTCCTCTATTGTATACGCTCTGTGGGTTTTTGCAGGATGGTTTGTCAAGCAAGTTGTGTAAGCCATGATTAGTCGTCCAAAGTTCACTCTAACTCCTAGGGTGGGTTTTGGGTCGCGACACTTGACTTGATTTAAAACACCCTTTTTCATGCTTGACAACTTGCCTTGTCGTGTTATGCGTGTCATGCCATGTCATGCTTGCTTGGAAAGTAAACTACTTGTGAGGGAAGGGAAACCCTTCTTCCTAAATGTTCATGCTTGCCATGTCATGTATCATGCTTGCTCGAAAAGTAAACTACATGTGAGGGAAGGGAGACCCTTCTTCCTAAATGCTCATGCTTGCCATGCCATGTATCTTGCTCGCTTGGAAAGTAAACTACTTGTGAGGGAAGGGAAACCCTTCTTCCTAAATGTTCATGCTTGTCATGTCATGTATCATGCTTGCTCGAAAAGTAAACTACTTGTGAGGGGAGGGAGACCCTTCTTCCTAAATACTCATGCTTGCCATGCCATGTATCTTACTCGCTTGGAAAGTAAACTACTTGTGAGGAAAGGGAAACCCTTCTTCCTAAATGTTCATGCTTGCCATGTCATGTATCATGCTTGCTCGAAAAATAAACTACTTGTGAGGGAAGGAAGACCCTTCTTCCTAAATGCATGGTAGTCTTGTTCTTGCCAAAAGCGAGGTAAAACATATCGTAGGATAAGTCCCACCTCTAATTCTCGTTCTTGAAAACCTCGGTAAATTCATGTCATGCATGTCGTGCTCGTATTAGCATGTACATACTTGCATTTAAATTTAAATATGACATTTGGAGAGTTAACAATACATAAAACATCAATCATTTGAGCAATTCAATATCATGTAATTTAGGGATAACAAGAGGCACACTATCATAGGTCTTAAACATTTCCGCAATTAATTAAGCATGCATTTCCTTAATTTTCAATTCATTTCTTTCACCTTGGCATTTCATCAACATGGGAGTACATATTTGTTAAGCCTATCACATGCTTTTCTCGGTGGGTTCATATTCACAACATGCTTGTATGTTTATTATTGGTGCAATGCCCTTCACACATTTCATTCATCACATCATCCACACGGCATCCATTCGCCAACATCCACACCCATTCACCATTCATACAACCCATCTCATAGCACATATATAGATGAAGGAAAAAATAAAGGATAATAGGAATAAGGGAAGAAAAATAAAGAACTATAACTAGGAGGATAGCAAAAAGTACTGACCTTGACAGATGAGGGAAGAAACCACTTGTAAAACGATCCTGCGTAGTTGCGCACCCCAGCTTGGGGAAAGTGCTCCTCACTAGTTGAACCTGGACTTCAGTGAAAATGAGCTGAGGTGATTGTGGGTCTTGGAAACCCCTTGATTCTCTCCAAAAGCAAACCCTAGGTTTAGAAAACCCTTCTCCTCTTCCTCACTCTCAAAAGACCTCTAAGGTTATGAATGAAACTCAAATGCCAGGTCAAGGCTTTAGGCAGGAGTGAAACTCCCAAAGGAACGAAAACACCCTTAATGAAATTTCTGACAAAAAGTGCGTGACGACTGAGTGATCGGTGTTTAGAACGATTCGAGCGGTTGCCTAGCGAGCGATTGGTGAGACAAAATCTTGGTCAAAAAGCAGTCTCTGGAAATGTCCCCATACAAAATTCAACAGTCGATAGCTCCGATCGACGGTTGGACCGATTGCTCGCTCCATGGACCGAGCAATCAGTGGTCGTAGTTTTGACAAAGAGGACCATTTTTTCAACCATTCCACTAGCTGGGACCCATTCTACTTTATTCGAATTTTCTAAACTTGCCTATTGATGCTTTTAAGGCATAAGTTCTTATCAGATAATTTATTTAATTAATTATAGCATCCTTGAGGACAATACTCTAAGTTTTCAACTTTTAATTTCATAAATGGGAATTACAAGTATCATGGCCTTGGCACACATTCCAAGACTGAGTAAAAATTTATGGGGCTTACATTACTCCCCCTTATAAAAATTTCATCCGAAAAAAAAAACAAAAAAAAAAAAAGTTTTGGGACGATACTGGCATTTACAAAAACCAAACAAACTTACATGGTATACACAAAAAGTCTATACAACCTCAATCAACCAATCCGGGTACTTTGCTTGACTTGGCGTACGCCCCATGTAGCTCTCTCGGGCATGATGTGCCCTTGCACGAGAACCAATGGATAGACTTGTTGCGAAGGACTTGATCTCTCTGTTCCAAAATGTGAAACGGGCTTCTCAAACCAGAGTGAGATCCTCTGACTTTCAAACGGTTCCAACTCTAGTGATATGTGAGGGTCCGCAATGTACATCCTAAGCTAGACATGTTGGAAAAACATTGTGAACCAAGGCCATGTGAGTTGGAAGAGCTACGGTTAAGCAACTTTACCAACTCGCGTGGATATATCGAACGGGACAACATACCGAGGACTAAGCTTGCCTCGCCTGCAAATCTACTAATCCCTTGCTAGGGGATACCTTCACAAGACTTGACCCCAAACTGGAACTCCAAGTCCCTACGGCCGGGGTCCGCATAGCGTCTTTTGACGATCTTGCGCGCCTTCAACCGATTCCCGGCTGATCTGAATATTACTCGTAGTTTGCTCGGTTTTTCTTTGATCAAACTCGGACCAAGCCCTTTTCAATCTCCTACCTCATCCCCATAGAGAGGAGACCTGCAGCTTCGCCTACCAAGCCTCAAAGGGTACCATTTGGATGCTTGCCTGATAGCTATTTATAGGCGAATTCACCAAAGGCAAGTGCCCTTACAAACGCCTTCGAAATCCAACATACACGCTAAATCATGTCTTCTATGAAGTGATTTTACTCTCTCAGTTTGTTCCATCTGTATGTGGATGAAAAGGCGGGCTGAAATCAAGTCGGGGGAACCAATAGCTTCCTAAAATGTTTTCAGAACCTTGATGTAAATTTGGATCCCAAGCTGACACAAATTAATAATGGCACCCCGGGTAGCCGAACACTTCCTTGATATAAAGTGCGGCAACTGAATAAAGTTTTGAAAGTAGTCGGCAG
>CM026555.1:22046764-22134806 GCA_015143295.1 Tetracentron sinense | reverse complement strand
TCAGGTTTGAAGATCTCTCCGAGCATGTAATTCTAGACTTCAAGGGAAGTTGGGAAAATCCCTACCTTTGGTGAATTTCTTACAACAATAGTTATCAGAAAGCATACAAATGGCGCCTTTCGGGCTTTTGTACGTAAGAAGTTGTAGTCCCCGTTGTATGGGGATGAATTGGGAGAAAGAAAGATTTTGGGCCCGAGTTATTGAACAAAAAAAACGCGGGATAGGGTCAAGCTTATCCGGAGAGGTTGAAACCGCGACAAGATGACAGAAAAGGCTAGCCGACAACCGCAGGAGGATCTTGAATTCCGAAGTCGGTGATTGGTGTTTGGAAGGATTTCACCGACCAAAGGTTTTATGCGCTTCGGTACGAGCGGCAAGCTTAGCCCGAGATATGTGGGTCCGTTCGGATCATTACCGAGGTGGCGAGGTGCTTACCGTGTTGCTTTGGCCCCGCTCACCATGGCGGCGGTCCACCCGTGTTTCATATCTCGCCAGCTTATCGAATTACATCCCGGATCCTTCTCACCTCAGCGAGCTTATCCGTTGTTGAATTCGAGAGGATCTCACTTTGGTTGAGAAGCCGGGTTCATATTTTGATCGAGAGACCGTCTTCGCACAGACCGTATTTCCGCCAGTTCTCGTGCAATGGCACATCACGCTCGCGAGGGCGACGTGGGAACGTGGATCCGACGTCAGGCAAAGCACCCCGAGTTGTTTGAATGATCTTAGTATGACTTTAATTTTGTTTCAAATGTTATGCTAATTTGTTTTAAATCGTACGCACGCATTGGCCAAATTCGAGGATGAATTTTTGTAAGGGGGGTAAATGTCGCACCCCGGACTTTTTTTCTCTTTAATGAATGGCAACCATTCGTAGCGATTGGCCGTTTTTTGTAGTCAAATTAATAAATAAGGGAGAAATCTGAAATTGCCGAACCTCAGAAATGTTCCGTTTCCCGAAAGACAACCCATGCAGAGTTTGAATCGTCAAAATCCGCGAGCGAGTCAAAAAGATATGGTCAAAACAGTCCCCGACATATAGATAACCGATCCTCGTTCATCAGCGATCGATCGTCCTAACCGAGTTCGATTCGTAGCTATCGCGCGGTCGAATTTTGTATGGGGAAATATTTCCAGAGAAGTGAGTTTTTGACCGGGTGTCGTCATACACCACCGATCGAGTCGTTAGGACCAACCGATCGATCGTCATAACCACCCCGAAGGGGTCGTCGTCTCGTGTTTTTCAGAATGTTCATTAAGGGCGTTCTCGTTCTTGGGGGGTCAACCCTTTCTCCTTAAGGCTTGCTCGAGCCTTTAGGTCTTCATTTCACAGACTTAAGTATTTTGAGAGATGAGAGAAAGGAGACGGGATTTGCAACTATGGTTTTCCATTTGGAGAGGGACTCAAAGGGGTTTAAGAACACTAGCTCACCCCAACTCGAGTTGCTTCAATTTTCAAGGCTCAAGCTCTTGTGGGTACCATTCCCCAGCTAGGGCGCGCAGACCCAAGCACGTGTTTTTGAAAGGGGTTTCTTCCCCAACTCAAGCTTCTTTCAAGCAAGGCTTCATTTCAAGTTGGAGCTCATCAAGGCCCCTACCAAGGACTCAAGCCTTGATTGCAAGGTTAGTACACCCTCCTACGTACCCTAGCAATAAACTCTAGGTTTTCCTTTGAAATGTGATTTATTCTAGTAGGTTCCTCCCAGATACATTGTAATCACTCCCATGACCCTAACTAAGATAAGAAAAAGGGATTGATGGGGATGGGATTCGATTGAGCGTTGGATTCCGTATGGATGTGTGTGTGTGTGAATGGAAAATGGAAGATGTCACTTTACCAATAACAAATTGTACATTGATGTCTTTGATGAAAAATAGCACTAAACGGGACATGGAAGGACTCAGAAATGTGGCCCACCGTGGTGTTTGATAAAATGACTAAAAATGGATAAATGACTTAATAGAAAATGGAAATAGAAATTGTGTAAATTTCTTAAGAAGATAAATTGCTCAATGTGCTATATGTTGCCTAAATTTTCATACCACTATGTTAAGGATTGAAATGCCATAGTCATGAGATCCGCCCATTCAAGTATGTCATCATGATTACCACTATTGACAAGCACACAAGCACGCATGCATGCATGAAACCGGGTTTTTTCCAAGATTGTATTTGTATATGAAACGAATCAAGAACATGACAAGGAGGTTGGTAGCCCAAGGAAGGGTGCTAGCCTCTGGCTCACAAGAGAAACGGAACAAGAACATGACAAGGAGGTTGGTAGCCCAAGGAAGGGTGCTACCCTCTGGCTCACAAGAGAAACGGAACAAGAACATGACAAGGAGGTTGGTAGCCCAAGGAAGGGTGCTAGCCTCTGGCTCACAAGAGAAATGGAACAAGAACATGACAAGGAGGTTGGTAGCCCAAGGAAGGGTGCTAGCCTCTGGCTCACAAGTATACAAGTCAAGAACAAATCAAGACATGAAATACAAGACAAGACACGATACACATACATGACTTGACCGAGACACGAAAAGGGTTTCTGAGACATGAGTTTTACCGAGGTTTTTGCATTCATACACGCATGTCAAGATATGGCTATGTATCTTATGCTTTCACTATTGCTTTAAATTAATATCTTGTATTGCTCACTGTTGTTATGCTTTCGCTATTGTTATGGTTAGCTAGTAGTTTGTACTCGCTGAGTATTCCATGCTCAGTCGTACTTTTATGTCGGCAGGTACTGTGGATGTCCTCGACCCCGAGCCTTGGGTCGAGGAGGAGTATGTAGAGGAGAGGGAGCCACTATCCATGGCAGTCTCAGGAGGTGGGGACTTGGATGTGTGGCCATACCTCGACTACTGTTGAGAGGAGAGGATTAGAGAGTTCCTTTTGTATTTTGATAGGTGGGCATGTCCACCTTTACTTTGATTGTATTTGGTATATGTTAACTTGGAATACTATTTGGAGTTATAGAAGAAAAGAAAAGTTGGCTTATGCTTCCGCACTTGTGTTTAGTTTCCGCGCTCTGATTTTCATTGAATTATATTAGGTTTAGTCTCTTGCGTTACAGGATGGTTTGACAGGTACACGTAGTCACCTCTAAAGTATCCCTTAACTCCTAGGGGGTATTTTGGGGCGTGACAAATAGTTATCAAGAAAGCATACAAATGGCGCCTTTCGAGGCTTTGTACGGAAGGAGTTGTAGATCCCCGTTGTATTGGGATGAAGTGGGAGAAAGAAAGATTTTGGGCCCCGAGTTAATTGAACAAACCGCGGATAGGGTCAAGCTTATCCGGGAGAGGTTAAAGACTGCACAAGATAGACAGAAAAGCTATGCCGACAACCGAAGGAGGGATCTTGAATTCCGAGTCGGTGATTTTGTGTTTGTAAGGATTTCACCGACCAAGGGTGTTATGCGATTCGGGAAGAGAGGCAAGCTTAGGGAGATATGTGGGTCCGTTTGAGATCATTACTCGAGTTGGCGAGGTGGCTTACCGTGTTGCTTTGCCCGCTCACATGGCGGCGGTCCCCAACGTGTTTCATATCTCCCAGCTTCGGAAGTACATCCCGGATCCTTCTCACGTCATCGAGCTTGATCCGGTTGAGATTCGAGAGGATCTCACTTTGGTTGAGAAGCCGGTTCATATTTTGGATCGAAGAGACCAAGTACTTCGCAACAAGACTATTCCGCTAGTTCTCGTGCAATGGCAACATCACGCTCGAGAAGAGGCTACATGGGAACGTGAGGCCGAAGTCAAGGCGAAGTACCCCGAGTTGTTTGAATGATTTTGGGTATAACTTGTAATTTTGTTTCGAATTGTTATGCTAAGTTGTTAAATTTGTAAAGCACGCATTGTCCAAATTTCGAGGACGAAATTTTTGTAAGGGGGGGAGAATGTAGCACCCCGGACTTTTTCATGTTTAATGAATGGCACTTTCATAGCTAATTGGCCGTTTTCGTAGTCTAATTAATAAATAAAGGAGAAATTGGAAATTCCGAAACGCCAGAAATGTGCGTTTTCGAAAGACGAACCCAACGCAAGTTGAATCGTCGAAATCCGACGAGCGAGTCAAAAGATATGGTCAAAACAGTCCAGACATACAGAGCACCGATCGCTTGGTCCAGTCAGCGATCGATCGGTCCATAACCGATCGATCGGTAGCTATCGCACGGTCAGAAATTTTGTATGGGGAAATTTTCCAGAGAGTGAGTTTTTAACCGATCGATCGGTCATAAACACCGATCGCTCGGTAGGCAACCGATCGATCGGTCATAACCACCGATCGCTCGGTCTTCGCGTTTTTGCAGAAATTTCAGTAAGGGCGTTTTCGTCTTTTGGGTGTTAAACCCTTACCCATAAGGGTTTGCTCGACCCTTTGAGGCCTCACTTACAACATTTGAGGGATTTTGAGAGATAGAGATAGAAGAGGAGAAAGCTCTAAACCTAGGTTGCTTTTGGAGAAGAAATCAAAGGGGTGAAGACCCTAGATCGTCCCCAAGCACGTTTTCTTCAAGATTTCAACTCAAGCTCGGGTGGGGTGCATTCTCAAAGCTAGGGCAGCCCTCACGCACATTTTTTTTAAAAGAGATTTCTTCCCCAACTCAAGCTTCTTTCAAGCAAAGGCTTCATCTTTCAAGTTGGAGCTTCAATCAAGGTCCCTACCAAGGATCAAGCCTTGATTCAAGGTTAGTACACCCTACTAACTTACCCTAGCAATAAATCTAGGTTTTCCTTATGAAATGTGATTTATGCTATTATGTTTGCCTCCCATATGAAATGTATCATCTCCAATGAACCTAAATAAGATAAGAAAAAGGTATAGATGTGTGTGGGTGTTGATGTGGCGATTGGATGCCGAGGTGTATGTTGGGTGATGTGTGTGAGGGAAATGGTGGATGGGTACTTTACCAATAATGAACATACCTTGATTTTTGGATGGAAAGTAGGCACTAAAAAGAAGAAGATGAACCATTAAGGAACCTTACATGCTATGTGTTTGACAAAATGCCTAAACTAGGAATAAATGACATAAATGAAGAAAATGAAAGTAGACCTTATGCATGTGTTCTTATGAATGATGAACTATTCAAATGTCACGTAGATTACTCAAATTCCTATATGGTTATACTGTGGATTGAATTGCTATACACTACTCTTCATGTCACATTGTCATCATGATATTACAAGTGCTACACACACCACACATGCATGCATGAAACCGGGTTTTCCAAGATTGTATTTGTATATGGAATGAAACAAAAACATGACAAGGAGGTTGGTAGCCCAAGGAAGGGTGCTAGCCTCTGGCTCACAAGTGAAATGAAACAAGAACATGACAAGGAGGTTGGTAGCCCAAGGAAGGGTGCTAGCCTCTGGCTCACAAGAGAAATGGAACAAGAACATGACAAGGAGGTTGGTAGCCCAAGGAAGGGTGCTAGCCTCTGGCTCACAAGAGAAATGGAACAAGAACATGACAAGGAGGTTGGTAGCCCAAGGAAGGGTGCTAGCCTCTGGCTCACAAGTATACAAGTCAAGAACAAATCAAGACATGAAATACAAGACAAGACACGATACACATACATGATTTGACCGAGACACGAAAAAGGTTTCCGAGACATGAGTTTTACCGAGGTTTTTGCATTCATATACGCATGTCAAGATAGGGCTATGTATCTTATGCTTTCACTATTGCTTTAAATTAATATCTTGTATTGCTCACTTTTGTTATGCGTTCGTTATTGTTATGGTTAGCTAGTAGTTTGTACTCGCTGAGTATTCCATGCTCAGCCGTACTTTTATGTCGGTAGGTACCGTGGATGTCCTCGACCCCGAGCCTTGGGTCGAGGAGGAGTATGTAGAGGAGAGGGAGCCACCTATCCCATGGCAGTCTCAGGAGGATGGGGACTTGGATGTGTGGCCGTACCTCGACTACTGTTGAGAGGAGAGAGTTAGAGAGTTCCTTTTTGTATTTTGATAGGTGGGCATGTCCACCTTTACTTTGATTGTATTTGGTATATGTTAACTTGGAATACTATTTGGAGTTATAGAAGAAAAGAAAAGTTGGCTTATGCTTCCGCACTTATGTTTAGTTTCTGCGCTCTGATTATCATTGTACTATATTATGTTTAGCCTCTTGCATTACAGGATGGTTTGACAGGTACACGTAGTCACCTCTAAAGTATCCCTTAACACCTAGGGGGTATTTTGGGGCGTGACAGTACTATTCAAACCAGTAGAAGGAAAACCATTCCACTTTCGCGGGTTGAAAAGTAGATCTATTGCTCGTTTTGCGGAGTTGAGCTTAGCTAACACCGAGGCAAAAGACTCATTGACTATTCCGGTTGTGAGTGAGTTCCTGGATGTATTTCCAGAGGAGTTGCCAGGATTGCCTCCAGACAGGGTGATTGAGTTTGTGATCGAGCTTGCACCAGGCACAGCTCTTGTTTTCAGGGCTCCGTATAGAATGGCCCCTATTGAACTCAAAGAGTTAAAGACTCAGTTGGAAGAATTGCAAGGCCTTGGTTTCATTCGACCAAGTGTCTCATCGTGGGGTGCCCCGGTGTTGTTTGTTAAGAAGAAAGATGGCTCGATGCGGATGTGTGTCGATTACAGGCAATTGAACAAAGTCACTATAAAGAATAGGTATCCCTTGCCTAGGATTGATGACTTGTTCGATCAGTTGAAGGGAGCGAGATTTTTCTCTAAGATAGACCTTCGATCGGGTTATCACCAGTTGAAGATTAAGGTGGAAGATGTTCCCAAAACTGCTTTGAGGACTCGGTATGGACACTACGAGTTCTTGGTGATGCCTTTTGGACTCATGAACGCGCCGGCAGCCTTTATGGATTTGATGAACCGGGTGTTCCGGCCATATCTTGATAAGTGCGTCATTGTATTTGTTGATGACATTTTGGTCTATTCCCAGACACGGGAAGATCACACACGCGACCTATGCCTTGCTTTGGAAATGCTAAGAGAGCACAAGCTATACGCCAAACTTAGCAAGTGTGAGTTTTGGTTGGAAGAGGTGGCATTCCTAGGCCACGTTGTTTTTGTAGAAGGTATATCGGTAGATCCAAAGAAGATCGAAGCAGTTATGAGTTGGGCGAGGCCCAAGAGTGTTACCGAGATACGCAGCTTTCTTGGGTTGGCAGGCTACTACAGGAGATTCGTAGAGGGTTTCTCTAGCCTTGCAGCACCGCTCACTTACCTGACAAGGAAGAATGCCAAGTTTGTATGGAGTGATAAGTGCGAGATCAGTTTCACAGAGCTGAAGAAGAGGCTTACTACAGCCCCTGTCCTTACTGTACCATCCAGACCTTATGGGTATGAGGTGTACAGTGATGCCTCACACGTTGGACTTGGGTGTGTACTCATGCAGCACAAGAAAGTCATTGCCTATGCATCAAGGCAGTTGAAGGAGCATGAGAAGAATTATCCCAGCACGACTTGGAACTTGCGGCGGTCGTGTTTGCACTTAAGATTTGGCGTCATTACCTTTATGGGGTGGAGTTCTATGTGTTCACTGATCACAAGAGCCTCAAGTACCTCTTTTCCCAAAAGGAATTGAATCTAAGGCAACGGCGTTGGATGGAATTTTTGAAAGACTATGATTGTACCATCCAATACCACCCGAGTAAAGCAAATGTAGTGGCTGATGCTTTGAGTAGAAGACCACAAGGGTTGTTAGCACACATGTTGGTTCAGGAATAGAAGCTACTTGAAGACTTGGCAAATCTGGACATTAGTGTGAATGACTCTGTCTGCAGTCCTATCTTGTCAAATGTCACGGTTCGGCCATACATTATAGATTTGATCCAAGAATACCAAGCCACGGATGCTGAATTGTTGGCTTATCGGGACAAGGAAGTTGCTAAGGGTAGTGAGGACTTCTCTCTCACTAGTCGGGGTGCTATCATATTCAAGGGAAGGCTGTGCGTCCCAGCCAATGCAGATCTTCGAAGAGAGATTTTGGATGAAGCACACCGTTCGAAGTACACAGTGCATCCAGGGGGTACAAAGATGTACCGGAACCTCAAGAGTCACTTTTGGGGGCGGAATATGAAGAGGGATGTTGCAGAATATGTGGCACGGTGCTTAGTGTGCCAACAGGTGAAAGCAGAACACATGCGACCCGCCGGCCTATTGCATTCTCTTCCTATTCCCGAGTGGAAATGGGAGAACATATCCATGGATTTCATAGTTGGCTTGCCAAAAACGGCAAAGGGCTCAGATGCAATTTGGGGTGTAGTAGACCATCTGACAAAGTCTCCGCACTTCCTACCGTACCGAACTACTTTCAACTCTAGTCAGTTAGCCGCTTTGTACATCAAGGAAGTGGTGAGGATGCACGGAGTGCCCGTTAGTATTGTGTCAGATCGGGATCCAAGATTCACATCACGATTCTGGAAAAGCTTTCAGGAAGCTATGGGTTCCCGACTTGATTTCAGCACTGCTTTTCATCCACAGACGGATGGACAAACTGAGAGAGTGAACCAAGTCATTGACGACATGCTTCGGGCTTGTATGTTGGATTTCAGAGGCAGTTGGGAAGAACACTTGCCTTTGGTTGAATTTGCCTATAATAACAGCTATCAGGCAAGTTTCCAAATGCCACCATTTGAGGCATTGTATGGGCGAAGTTGTAGGTCTCCTCTCTATTGGGATGAGGTCGGAGAAAGGAAAATACTTGGTCCGGAGTTGATTGAGCAAACTGCAAACACAGTTAAGATCATTCGAGATCGATTGAAAGCCGCTCAAGATCGCCAGAAAAGTTATGCGGACACGCGCCGTAGGGACTTGGAGTTTCAAGTGGGGGATCAAGTTTTTGTGAAAGTATCTCCTAGCAAAGGGATCATGAGATTTGGAAAGCGAGGCAAGCTCAGTCCTCGGTATGTTGGGCCTTTTGAGATTATCACACGAGTTGGTGAGGTTGCTTACGGGGTAGCTCTCCCACCTCACATGGCCACAGTTCACAACGTCTTTCATGTGTCTATGCTTCGGAAGTACATTGCAGATCCCTCACATGTCATAGACTTGGAACCGTTGGAGATTCGAGAGGACCTCACCCTGATTGAAAAGCCAATTCAGATTTTGGATAGAAGAGATCAGGTGCTTCGCAACAAGACAATCCCTTTCGTTCTTGTGTAATGGCAGCACCATGCTCGGGAAGAAGCTACATGGGAGCGTGAAGCCGAAGTCAGAGCAAAGTACCCAGAATTAATTGAATGAGTTTTGTATAAGTTTGTATATGACTGGTAATTTTCCTTTTGGTTTGTAATGCAAGTAGAGTCTAAATTTTGAGGACGAAATTTTTGTAAGGGGGGGAGGATGTAGAGCCCCTGACCTTTTCACAGTTCATGCATGACAATTCCGTTGTCATTTTGCCATTTAAGAGATATAATTAATAAATAAGAAAGAAATTGGACATTTCGAAATGTCAGAAATGTTCCTTTTCGAAGTACGAGCCCAACGCAAGTTGAATCGTCAAAATCGGACGAACAAGTCAAAAGATATGGCCAAAACATTCTGGACGTGTACGAAATCGTAGCTCGGAAGGCGCTAAGGACGTAGCTCGGAAGGCGCTAAGGACGTACTCTGATAACGTATTCGTTGTGCAACAGTCGCGCAGCAGATAACGTATTCGTTGTGCATCTGTCGCGCAGCAGATAACGTATCCGTTGTGTAACAGACAACGGTACGTTGTACAGCAGACAACGTGTACGTTGTACAGCACAAAGGGCACGTTGTACATAAGACAACGGACTACGGGTTCAGCACTATGCACGACACGACGTGACAACGGGCTCGGCACCCTTCACAACGGACAATGAGTTGGCACTATTCACAACACAACGAGTTGGCACTATTCACAGCACAACGAGTCAGCACTGCTCACAGCACAACATGTGTGGCACTGTTCACAGCACAACGTGTGTGGCACTGTTCACAGCACAACGTGTTCGGCACTGTTCACAGCACAATGTGTTCGGCACTGTTCACAGCACAACGTGTGTGGCACTGTTCACAGCACAACGTGTTCAGCACTAGTGCTTTTACAGAAATTTCAGTAAGGGTATTAGGGTCTTTTGGTCGGTCCACTCTTACCTTAAGAGTTTAACCCGAGCCTTTAGGGCATCATTCGACACTTAGAGAGTTTGAGAGAATAGGAGAAAGGGGAGAAGGCGATTCCAACCTAGGGTTTCCATTTTGGAGAGAAATCAAAGGGTTTTGAAACCCTAGATCAACCTCAAGCCTGTTTTCATCAAGATCTCGGCTCAAGCTCGTGCAAAGCTCGTGTTCCAAGCTAGGGCAGCAGCTCACAGTCGTTTGAAAGAGGGATTTCTTCCTCATTTCTTCAAGGTCGGTACTTTTTACTACCCTCCTAGTTATAGTCCCTCCTTTCCCTCTATTTTCTTTTGATTTTCTGTCATTTACACTCGTGCTATGAGATGGATGGTGTAGAGCCCCAGACTTTTTCATGCTTAAAACATGACACTTTCGTTGTCATTTTGCTTTCTAAGAGGTATAATTAATAAATAAGGAAGAAATTTGAATTTTTGAAACATCAGAAATGTTCCTCTTCGAAGTACGAACCCAACGCAAGTTGAATCGTCAAAATCGGACGAACGAGTCAAAAGATATGGCCAAAACAGTGTGGGCCTGTAGGCAAACTAGCTCGTAAGGCGCTAAGGACGTAGCTCGTAAGGCGCTAAGGACGTAGCTCGGTTAAGGCGCTAAGGACGTACTCTGATGACGTATACATTGTGCATCCGTGGTGCAACAGACGACGGGTACGTCGTGCAGCTGACAACGTGTACGTTGTATACCCACCACGGACAACGTGTTCGGCACTACCCACCACGGACAACGTGTTCGGCACTATCCACAACGGACAACGTGTTCGGCACTACCCACCACGGACAACGTGTTCGGCACTATCCACCACGGACAACGTGTTCGGCACTATAAGACAACGGACAACGAGCACTGTTCACAACACAACGTGTTCAACACTGTTCACAACGGACTACGAGCTCAGCACTGTGCACGACACGACTTGACAACGGGCTCGGCACCATTCACAAGCACCACGAGTTGGCACTATTCACAAGCACCACGAGTTGGCACTATTCACAAGCACCACGAGTTGGCACTATTCACAAGCACCACGAGTTGACACTATTCACAGCACAACGAGTGGGTACTGTTCACGGCACAACGAGTGGGTACTGTTCACAGCACCACGAGTTGGCACTGTTCACAGCACCACGAGTGGGTACTGTTCACCGCACAACGAGTGGGCACTATTCACGGTCCTCGCATCATTTCAGAAATCCCAGTAAGGGTATTACGATCTTTTGATCAGTTCACTCTTACCTTAAGAGTTTAACCCGAGCCTTTAGGGCATCATTCGACACTTAGAGAGTTTGGGAGAATAGGAGAAAGGGGAGAAGGCGATTCCAACCTAGGGTTTCCATTTTTGGAGAGAAATCAAAGGGGTTTGAAACCCTAGATCAACCTCAAGCCCGTTTTCTTCAAGATTTCGGTTCAAGCTTTCGTGGAGCTCGCGATCCAAGCTAGGGCAGTAGCTACACAGTCGTTTTGGAAAGAGGGTTTCTTCCTCATTTCTTCAAGGTCGGTGCTTCTTACTACCCTCCTAGTTATAGTTCCTATTTCCCCTTCTTTTCTCTTCATTTTCTTTCATTTACACATGTGCTATGAGATGGATGAATGGTAAATGGTAAATGGTGAATGGTGAATGGTGAATGGTGAATGGTGAATGGTGAATGGTGAATGGTGAATGGTGAATGGAGATGGAATGGGCGATTGGATGCCAATGGTTGTGTGTGATGAACAAATGGGGAAGGGCATTGTTCCAATAATGAACGTACATGTATGATTTAAGTAAAACCCATCTAGAAAAGCATGTTGTAGGGTAAATCCATAATGAACACACCATGTTTGATGAAATGCCAAGGTGAACACAGTGAGCTGAAAATCTGGAAATGCATGCCTAATAAATTATGAATATTGCTAGGGACTATGATAGTGTGTTTCCTGCTTTCCCTAAATGCTATGAATATAGAATTGCTCAATCTTTAATGTTATGTGTGTTGTGAAATTTCCCAAATGTCATGTTTAAATTTAAATGCAAGTATGTACACGGTTCCCACGAGCACGGCATGCATGACATGATTTATCGAGGTTTACAAGAACATGGTTAGAGGTGGGACATATCTTCCGATATGTTTTACCTCGTTCATGACAAGACATGGCATGACAAGCATAAGCATTCTAGGAAGAAGGGTCTCCCTCCCCTCACAAGTAGTTTACTCTTCCAAGCAAGCATGACAAGACATGGCATGACAAGCATAAGCATTCTAGGAAGAAGGGTCTCCCTTCCCTCACAAGTAGTTTACTCTTCAAGCAAGCATGACAAGACATGGCATGACAAGCATAAGCATTCTAGGAAGAAGGGTCTCCCTTCCCTCACAAGTAGTTTACTTTCTAAGCAAGCATGACATGGCATGACACGCATGATATGACAAGATAAGACAAACATGACAAGTTTCAAGTACGAAAAGATATTTCAAGTCAAGTCAAGTGCACGATGTTTTCAAGAGGATTTATCGGTTTTCTACGAATTACAAGCATGATTATAAACTGCTTTACTTCCTTGTATGATATGAACTGTTTCCGTTTGACATATATAAATTGCTCCTGATTATGTATTGCCATTTTTATGCTATAATCGTTGGTTAGTATTTAGTACCCGCTGAGTATTCCATGCTCAGCCGTACTTCTTTTGTCGGCAGGTTCTGAGGGAGCTGCTGCTTCATTTGATGTTTGTGCTCCTGGTCCATGGGTGGAAGAGGAGTACGTCGAGGAGCCTTTGGAGGAACCTCCCGTAGAGGGTTACAAATAGGTGGTTGTAGATTCTGAGTGGATTAGCTGTGGGTGAGATGAGAGTTAGATTTATGTATTTTGGCGGGCATGTCCGCACTTTCTTACGGTTACCTTTTGTATAAACTTGGATTTGCGTAAGTATATACATAGAGGTTTGTTTAGACTTCCGCTGTGCTATATTAGAGTATGTTTCCGCTGTTTTTGTCCTCTATTGTATATGCTCTGTGGGTTTTGCAGGTTAGTTGTTAAGCAAGTCATGATTAGTCGTCCAAAGTTCACTCTAACTCCTAGGGTGGGTTTTGGGGCGCGACAGAAGTGGTGTCAGAGCTTAGGCTTTAGGTCTCTAGGGTCACATAGAATCTTATACCACGGCGTGATAAGAGCATATGTCAGGAAACAGGTTAGGAAGAAAGTAAGTCGGAAGAGAGTCTTGATCCGAGTGTAAGACTAAACTTTAGTCTTAGTCAAAATGGTTGTTTCAACCAAGTACGAGCCTTAGGAACGCTAGAACACTAAAGTATAAGTATAATGTGATGAATACTCTGATGACTTGATGTGATGGGTATTAGTATTATATAACTAATACAAATTGAATTATTGTGAAATGGCATTGAAATAAACTGTGGTTTCAAGTTAGACTCATGTGGTGCTATTGTTCTCAGGACTTTAGTCATGAGACGGAACACACGGGGTCGTGGACCACATACCAGAGCTTCCTCTTCTTCACGGGATGAGGATGAGCAGCCGGACCTCTCTCAGGTCTTAGGCTCTATTGCTGAGACACTCACCATACTGGCGGCTCGGCAAGCTATACCATCATCGGCGGCACCTACTCCACCGCCCGCAGCTCCAGTACATCGTACCGCTGGAGTTGAGGCATTCAGGAGATTGAGGCCTCCACCCTTCCATGGGAGTGTGGACCCTCTTGCTGCGGAGGCATGGATCCTCCAGATGGAGAAGATCTTTACGGTCCTCTCACCTACAGAGGAGGAGAGAGTAGCATGGGCAGCTTTCATGCTAGAGGGTGAAGCCCACCATTGGTGGTTGTCCGCATTGAGGACACGAGATTTGACCATGCAGGGTTAACTTTGGACATGGGAAGAGTTCAAGGATACTTTCTACAAGAAGTATTTTCCTATCGGTGCACGGGAAAAGAAAGAAAGAGAATTCATCAACCTTGAGCAAGGTTTGATGTCGGTGGCACAATACGAGGCCAAGTTCTCGGAGTTGTCGAGATTTGCGCCTCATATGGTTGCTACTGAGGCAATGAAGGCGAGGAGATTTGAGCAAGGGCTCAAGGATGTGATTATGGAGAAGGTGTCCGTTTTCAGGCATACTACCTACCCTGAGGTAGTAGACAAGGCCTTATTGGTCGAGGCCAATTCGGAGACAGTGTCCAAGAAGAGGGAGTTGGCGAGAGGCCAGGCTAGTAGTTCAGCACCTCCAGAGAGGCGGACTCGTTATCAGTATGCGTGGCCAGCACCATCGATGAGGCCTTCTTATGCGCCTCCAGCTCCACGGCAGTATGTGCCTCAGGCACCGAGACCGCAGGCTCTTCCAGCCCCACGGCCTGTTGCACCTCAGACGATGAGGTATGCTCCACTTCCGGCCCCTCCGACTTATGCACACGAGGTCTGCACTTCATGCGGCCGAAGACACCCGGCAGGGGATTACTGAAGGGCATCGGGTGGATGTTTTCATTGTGGTCGCCAGGGCCATATGATCAGGGATTGCCCCAGTCGGCATTTACCAGGCCAGTCTCAGGGGATTAGTCCACCAGCACGCCCAGCAGGATCATACCAAGCATCATCTCAGACTACCCAGTCTACGCCTCAGTCTCGCCAGGCAAACCAGGGGCGGGTTTTTGCCTTGACAGAGGGTGATGCACTTGCATCTGACGATGTAGTGCAAGGTACGCAGTTGTAGCTCATTTAATTATCCGTGAATTGAACTGTTAAATAGTAATTGATTGTGTACGTACTTGGCATGTTATATATGTATATATAATTACATGTATACACTGTTGATGCATGGATTGACTCCGCTAGTTAAAATTTCAGGAACCCTACTAGTTAATGAGTGTTTGGCTCGAGTGTTGATTGATACCGGGTCTACTCATTCGTTTGTCTCGCCGAGTTTTTCAGAAGGCTTTTCCGTAGAGCCAAGTCAGCTAGAACTGGAGTTAGCCATTTCGACTCCTCTCGGCAAAATGGTATTGGCAGATAAAGTGTATGGAGATAGTGTGGTCCAAGTTGGAAGCCACGAGTTGGCGGTTGATCTCATTGTCCTTGGATTCCAAGACTTTGATGTTATATTGGGAATGGATTGGTTAGCAGCACATCATGGGCATGTAGCTTGCTTTGAGAAAATGCTACTCTACAAGCTAGTAGAAGGAAAACCATTCAACTTTCGCGGGTTGAGAAGTAGATCTATTACTAGTTTTGCGGTGTTGGGCTTAGCTAATCCCGAGGCAAAGGACTCATCGACTATTCCGGTTGTGAGTGAGTTCCTGGATGTATTTCCAGAGGAGTTGCCAGGATTGCCTCCAGATAGGGAGATTGAGTTTGTGATCGAGCTTGCACTAGGCACAGCTCCTATTTTCAGGGCTCCGTATAGAATGGCTCCTATTGAACTCAAAGAGTTAAAGACCCAGTTGGAAGAATTACAAGGTCTTGGTTTCATTCGACCAAGTGTCTCTCCGTGGGGTGCCCCAGTGTTGTTTGTTAAGAAGAAAGATGGCACGATGCGGATGTGTGTCGATTACCGGCAATTGAACAAAGTCACTATAAAGAATAGGTATCCCTTGCCTAGGATTGACGACTTGTTCGATCAGTTGAAGGGAGCGAGATTTTTCTCAAAGATAGACCTTCGATCGGGTTATCACCAGTTCAAGATTAAGGCGGAAGATGTTCCCAAAACTGCATTCAGGACTCGGTATGGACACTACGAGTTCTTGGTGATGCCTTTTGGACTCACGAACGCGCCGGCAGCCTTTATGGATTTGATGAACCGGGTGTTCCGGCCACACCTTGATAGGTGTGTGATTGTATTTGTGGATGACATTTTGGTCTATTCCCAGACACGGGAAGATCACACACGCGACCTATGCCTTGCTTTGGAAATGCTAAGAGAGCACAAGCTATAGGCTAAACTTAGTAAGTGTGAGTTTTGGTTGGAAGAGGTGGCATTCCTAGGCCACGTTGTTTCTGCAGAAGGTATCTCGGTGGATCCGAGGAAGATCGAAGCAGTTATGAGTTGGGCGAGGCCCAAGAGTGTTACTGAGATACACAGTTTTCTTGGATTGGCAGGCTACTACAGGAGGTTCGTAGAGGGTTTCTCTAGCCTTACAGCACCGCTCACTTACCTGACAAGGAAGAATGCCAAGTTTGTATGGAGTGATAAGTGCGAGATCAGTTTCACGGAACTGAAGAAGAGGCTTACTACAGCCCCTGTCCTTACTGTGCCATCTGGACCTTATGGGTATGAGGTGTATAGTGATGCCTCACACGTTGGACTTGGGTGTGTGCTCATGCAGCATAAGAAGGTCATTGCCTATGCATCAAGGCAGCTGAAGGAGCATGAGAAGAATTATCCCACACACGACTTGGAGCTTGTGGCAGTCGTGTTTGCACTTAAGATTTGGCATCATTACCTTTATGGGGTGGAGTTCTATGTGTTCACTGATCACAAGAGTCTCAAGTATCTCTTTTCCCAAAAGGAGCTGAATCTAAGGCAAAGGCGTTGGATGGAATTTCTGAAGGACTATGATTGTACCATTCAATACCACCGGGGTAAAGCGAATGTTGTGGCTGATGCTTTGAGTAGAAGACCTCAAGGGCTGTTAGCACACATGTTGGTTCAAGAATGGAAGCTACTAGAAGATTTGGCAAATCTGGACATTAGTGTGAATGACTCTGTCCGTGGTCCTACCTTGGCAAATGTTACGGTTCGGCCGTACATTATAGATTTGATCCAAGAACATCAAGCCATGGATGCTGAATTGTTGGCTTATCGGGACAAGGAAGTTGCTAAGGGTAGTGAGGACTTCTCTCTCACTAGTCCAGGTGCTATCACATTCAAGGGAAGACTGTGCGTCCCAGCCAATGCAGATCTTCGAAGAGAGATTTTGGATGAAGCACACCGTTCGAAGTACACAGTGCATCCAGGGGGTACAAAGATGTACCGGAACCTCAAGAGTCACTTTTGGTGGCGGAATATGAAGAGGGAGGTCGCGGAATATGTAGCACGGTGCTTAGTGTGCCAACAGGTAAAAGCAGAACACATGCGACCCGCCGGTCTATTGCATTCCCTTCTGATTCCCAAGTGGAAATGGGAGAACATATCCATGGACTTCATAGTTGGCTTGCCAAAGACGGCTAGGGGCTCAGATGCGTTATGGGTAGTAGTGGATCGTTTGACAAAGTCCGCTCATTTCTTACCCTACCGAACCACTTTCAACTCAAGTCAGTTGGCTGCACTTTACATCAAGGAAGTAGTTAGACTACATGGGGTGCCAGTCAGTATTGTGTCAGATCGGGATCCAAGATTCACGTCATGATTTTGGAAAATTTTCCAAGAGGCTATGGGTTCCCAACTTGATTTCAGCACCGCCTTTCATCCACAAACGGATGGACAAACCGAGAGAGTGAACCAAGTCATTGAAGACATGCTTCGAGCTTGTATGTTGGATTTCAGAGGTAGTTGGGAAGAGCACTTGCCTTTGGTTGAATTCGCCTATAATAACAGCTATCAGGCAAGTATTCAAATGGCACCATTTGAGGCCTTGTATGGGCGAAGTTGTAGGTCTCCTCTCTATTGGGATGAGGTAGGAGAAAGGAAAGTGCTTGGTCCGGAGTTGATTGAGCAAACTGCAAACACAGTTAAGATCATCCGGGATCGATTGAAAGCCGCTCAAGATCGTCAGAAAAGTTATGCGGACACACGCCGTAGGGACTTGGAATTTCAAGTAGGGGATCAAGTTTTTGTGAAAGTATCTCCTAGCAAAGGGATCATGAGATTTGGGAAGCGAGGCAAGCTCAGTCTTCGGTATGTTGGGCCTTTTGAGATTATTACACGGGTTGGTGAAGTTGCTTATCGAGTAGCTCTTCCACCTCACATGGCTGCAGTTCATAACGTCTTCCATGTGTCTATGCTTCGGAAGTACATTCCAGATCCTTCGCATGTCATAGACTTGGAACCGTTGGAGATTCGAGAGGACCTCACCTTGATTGAAAAGCCAGTTCAGATTTTGGATCGAAGAGATCAAGTGCTTCGCAACAAGACAATCCCTTTAGTTCTTGTGCAATGGCAACACCATGCTCGGGAAGAAGCTACGTGGGAGCGTGAAGCCGAAGTCAAAGCAAAGTACCCAGAATTATTTGAATGAGTTTCTGTATGAAGTCTGTATATGACTTGTACTGTTCTGTTTTGATTTGTAATGCTAGTATCGTCTGAATTTCGAGGACGAAATTTTTGTAAGGGGGGGAGGATGTAGAGCCCCAGACTTTTTCATGCTTAAAACATGACACTTTCGTTGTCATTTTGCTTTCTAAGAGGTATAATTAATAAATAAGGAAGAAATTGGAATTTTCAAAACATCAGAAATGTTCCTCTTCGAAGTACGAACCCAACGCAAGTTGAATCGTCAAAATCGGACGAACGAGTCAAAAGATATGGCCAAAACAGTCTGGGCCTGTAGGCAAACTAGCTCGTAAGGCGCTAAGGACGTAGCTCGTAAGGCGCTAAGGACGTGGCTCGGTTAGGCGCTAAGGACGTAGCTCGTAAGGCGCTAAGGACATAGCTCGGTTAAGGCGCTAAGGACGTACTCTGATGACGTATACGTTGTGCATCCGTGGTGCAACAGACGACGGGTACGTCGTGCAGCTGACAACGTGTACGTTGTATACCCACCCCGGACAACGTGGTGGGTAGTTTGAATCTTCATCTTGTATTGAGTTGAACTTCCTCATGGGTAATTTCCATCCTTGTTTTTCATGATTGGAGTGCTATCAACTTTATGTAATCTGAAATGTTCACGCACTTAAACGAGTTTATTACTACCAAATATTTCATTATATTATTATGTTATTATCAAAATTATTAGGGGTACTTATGGTAATAAACCTGAGGCTAACAGTACGTTTTGGGAAGCGGAGTAAATTAAGTCCGCGATTTATCGGGCCTTTTAAAAATTTGGCCAAAATAGGTAGTGTAGCCTACCGTCTGGTGGTACCACCAGAGTTATAGAGGGTTCACAATGTATTTTTGTAGAGCCCCGAAATTTCATTTCACTAAGTCTTGAATAGTGTGTGAATAGTGCCCTAATATGGACTCGTACACTAATGAGCTTTAATTGAATATGCAAGTTTGGATTTATGGCGTGCAGGTTCCAATGGGTCTATATATTAGTAAGGAGTGTGTTAAAAGCATGAAATAATGTTAGGATTCGATTTGGGAGGATTCAAGTAGTGAAAACAAGGTTTGACAGCAAAACAGGGGATCATCGATCGCTCGGTGATATCCTCCGATCGATCAGTCAACTACCGATTGCTCGAAGGCTATCGACTGGTTAACTTTTTTGTATGGGGAAATTTTCCAGAGAGGGTGTTTTCAACTGATCGCTCGGCTGAAATCACCGATCGACCGGTAAGCAATTGATCGCTCGGTCTGTACCACCGATCGATCGGTTATACGCAGATTTTCTTCATTAAGGGTGTTTAAGACTTTAGCCAACACCCTTTGCCTAAATAAGGGCTGGGTTCGTACCTTAGGGTTTCACAAACCCTTTGTGCATTATTTTGGAGGATTTTGAAGAGGAGAAGAAGGAGAGGAACTACTTGTTGACCAAGCTTGTGGAAGTTCAAGGTTCTTCCATTTTCTTTGGTGTTTCTCAACCAAGAACTCAAGGTTCTTGCTTGTTCAAGCTTTTGGGAATCAAAGACTTTGATTTCACCAAGGTAGATACACTCTACTACCAATCTCGCAATCCTACTAAGTTACTAAATGATGTTCTTCTAAATCTATACTACTTATGTATATATATCTTGGATGTTTATGGTGTGAAAGTACGTAGTTTATATACTTGGGTGAAAGATACTATTATGATGCACTCTAAGTGTTTGATGAAATACCTCTAAGGGATTTTTATGCTTAAATATGATGATTTCTCTCATATGCTCATATGCTCGCATGAATCGATGTTTTCCATGGATTTCTCAAAGTACGAAAAAGTGTTTTTCTCTAAATGACTAATAATGAACGATTCTAAGTAACTCTATGATTTGTCTAAGATCGTTTCACAAGTTCTACGGATCATACTATCCTCACAAGAAACTCTATGATAATCTCTAAGATCGTCTCACAAGCTCTACGGATCATAAATAAAATGCTCTAAGATCTCTAAGGATATGCTCTATGGTATCTCTAGGTCTCTACGGATCATAAAGAATCTAAGTAACTCCATGAACTCACAAGAACTCACAAGGCTATGATTATCGATTGACTCACAAGGTTATGGTTTTGGTTTCGGATTTCGGATTTCATCACATATGCTATACATGATTTCTACGCTTTGATATGCTTTAAGGATTTCCATCTCCATTCTTTGTATGCTTTATGCTATATTGCTTTATTGTTATTAGTTTGTATATACTGAGTATTCCACGCTCAGCCGATATTTGTTATCATCGGCAGGTGCTCGGGCTCGGTTCGATCTATGTTGTGAGGAACCATGGTTAGAGGACGAGTACGTCGACTCGGAGCCTTCAATGGATCATTATCAGGGCGATGGTCCTATAGATAGGTGTCGAGACTTCGACTTTTGTTGATCGGCATACTTAGAACTTTAAGAGGTTATTTCGTATGTGAGTGTGGGGTTTTTCCACTCCACTTTTGGGTTTCTCACACCGCTATACTTTTGTTGGTTCATACTTGAAATGAGTTATGGGAGTATTCTCTTTTGCTTCCGCTATGTTTAGTATATTTCCGCTGTGCATTCTTTTTAGCTTCCGCTATGTATGTTGTGTTTCTCACAGGTCTCCATGTGTGCCTTCTGTATTATACTGGAGGTATGATACGGCGGTCACGAGTTAACGAATCCCTAACTCCTATGGGGTATTTTGGGTCGCGACAGACTTGGTATCAGAGCCTAAGCATTAGTCACGTAGGCTAGTGTGCTTCACTTGGGAACTAGAGTTATCTTACTCTAAGGAACTGCCTCTAGTATGCAAAAGCAGTTCTCCGAGTTGAACTTAGAACTCAGATGGACTTGTTGTCATAGGCTTGTTACCACGACATAACCTGTATCAAGTGAATCCTTAGGTCGGTTTAGGATCTTAGTCTATCCTATTCTATCCTGTCGAGGTTCTAGTTTACACTATGTCCTTAGTCGTATTACCAATAGTAGATACCCCACATAAGCATCTTAGTTACGCTAGGACACTCTAAGTTATACTTATCTGATTATGTGTATACCTCAATGTATACAGTTTGTGTAATAGCAATTCATGTATATTGAACTGCTATATGATGTGTGAGGTTGGTATCCAAGTTAGACTCATGTTTTGCCAATTAATCTCAGGAATTGATATCATGAGACGCGGCACTCGGGGTTGAGGTTACCATACTCGGAGGGCTGAGAGTGAAGTTCTGAGAGAAGAGGAACCGTTGTATTTCACGAATGCTATAGACTCCATAGCCGAAACGTTGGCGTTGTTGGCAGCCAGACCTACTCCTACACCACCGGCTACTCCTGTGCCTACACCGGTGCATCACACCTCGGGGCTCGAATCGTTCAGGAGACTACGGCCTCCAACATTCTATGGCACTCTAGATCCAATGGTGATGGAGTCTTGGATTATGCAGTTGGAGAAGATCTTCCAGGCTCTCCGATGTACTGAGGAGCAAAGAGTAGAATGGGCTTCCTTTGTGAAGGAAGGTGAAGCTGAACATTGGTGGAGAGCTGCCTAAAGGCAGAGAGATGTTGCAAAGGTAGGAGTGCCCTGGACTTGGGCAGAGTTCTTAGAGACTTTCAGAGAGCAGTACTTTCCCAGGTTTATTCGGGAACAAAAAGCGAGGGAGTTTATGCTTTTGGAGCAAGGGTCGATGAGCGTAGCCGAGTATGAGGTTAAGTTCACTGAATTGTCGAGGTTTGCTCCGCACTTGGTTGCTACTGAGGACCTATGGGTCAGGAAGTTTGAAATGGGCTTGAAGGCCTTTATTCGAGATCGGGTGTCCATTCTCCAGGTGGAGTCTTGGAGAGAGATAGTAGGGAAGGCGAAGATCGCCGAGAAGAATGCGGAAGAATTTATGAGAAGAAGAGACAGTGGCTTCGGAAAAAGCATGTCTCGGGGTCAGTCTAGTGGTTCATCGTCCGAGAAGAGGACTAGGACTACACCGTATCAGTTCTCCCAGCCGATGCCGGCTCAGAGACCTTCTTTTGTGCCTCAGGCACTACGCCCTACGACATCACAAGCTATGAGGGTTATGCCTTCGGCTTCATCCGCATCACAGACGTTTGAGGAGTGCACCGTATGTGGTCATCGGCACAAGACAGGGGATTGCCGAAGAAAGTCAAGTGGATGCTTCCACTGTGGTGAGATGGGCCACATGATTCGAGATTGCCCATGTAAGTAGTCACAGAATGGACCACAGGGAGTTCGGCTTACAGGCAGGCAGACTTCACATCAGGGGTCTTCATCGCAAGCCTCTACATCCTTGCCGCCCACCCAACATCCTCGTCAGGCTAACCAGGGCAGGGTCTTTGCCATGACGGATAGAGACGCACAGGCATCTGATGATTTTGTGCAAGGTACGCCCAAGTTGATCTTGTCAAGTTATAATGTTGCCATGATGTGTTGTATATGTGTATCCTATGTGATGTTTTGCGATATATGTATAGTTGTGTCTATGGTTTATGTTATAACTTGGATGATTAAAATTCTCAGGTTCGTTACTAGTGAATGAGTGCTTAGCAAGGGTGTTAATCGATACGGGATCCACTCATTCGTTCGTCTCGCCTAGCTTTGCAAAAGGCTTTACATCCGAGCCGAGTAAGCTACCTCAGGAGTTGTCCATTTCGACTCCTTTGGGCAAGTCTATTGAGACAGATAAAGTGTATCCGGGGAGTGTTGTGCAAGTCATACAGCACGAGTTGCTAGTAGACTTGATTGTGTTGGGATTTCAGGATTGGGATTTCGACATCATCCTAGGTATGGATTGGCTCTCAGCTCACCATGGACACGTGGCGTGTTTCGAGAAGGTGGTGAATTTTAAACCCGTTGGGTTGAAGCCATTTCATTTAAGAGGACTTCTGAGGAGAGACATTGCTCGGGTTGCAGCTCTCAGTCTCAAGAAGATGGGAGTACGAGACTCCACATCTATTCCCGTTGTGTGTGAATATATGGATGTTTTTCCAGAAATCTTACCGGGATTACCTCCAGATCGAGCAATCGAGTTTGCGATTGAACTTTCTCCAGGCACGACGCCGATTTCTAGGGTTCCGTATAGGATGGCCCCTATTGAGCTAAAGGAGTTAAAGGAGCAGTTGGAAGATTTGCAAGGCCTTGGCTTCATTCGGCCGAGTGTCTCACCTTGGGGAGCTCCTGTTGTCACGACCCAAAACCCACCCTAGGAGTTAGAGTGAACTTTGGACGACTAATCATGGCTTACATGACTTGCTTGACAAACCAACCATGCAAAAACCCACAGAGCATATACAATAGAGGATGACAGCGGAAGCATAACTATAAAACACAGCGGAAGTCTAACAACCTGTAAGTATATACACATGGTCCAAGTTTAATACAAAGAAATCAAAACAAAGAAAGTGCGGACATGCCCGCCAAAATACATGGATATAATCACTCATGCTCACCCACAGCTAATCCACTCAGAATCTAACACCACCTACTGATAACCCTCTACGGGAGGTTCCTCCAAAGGCTCCTCGACGTACTCCTCCTCCACCCATGGACTAGGAGCACAAACATCAAATGGAGCAGCAGCTCCCTCAGAACCTGCCGACATAAGAAGTACGGCTGAGCATGGAATACTCAGCGGGTACTAAATACTAAATACTAACCAATAGTCATAGCATAAAAATGGCAATACATAAATCAGGAGCAATTCATATATGTTAGATGGAAACAATTCATATCATACAAGGAAGTAAAGCAATTTATAATCATGCTTGTATTTCGTAGAAAGCCGATAAAACCTCTTGAAACATCGTGCACTTGACTTGGCTTGAAATATCCTTTCGTACATGAAAGCTTGTCGTGTTTGTCTTGCTTGATCTTGTCGAGCGTGTTGTACGTGTCATGTCATGCATGTCATGCGTGCTTGCTTGTGATCATGTAACTTGTGAGATATCCTTGTGAGATGCGCTTGAGAGATGCCTTGAGAGGAAAGGGAGACCCTTCTTTATGCAATGCACTTGAGAGGGAAGGGAGACCCTTCTTCATGATATATATGTACTTGCGAGGGAAGGGAGGCCCTTCTTCATGATATGCACTTGTGAGTGAGGGGAGACCCCTCGTGGAATGTTGGTTCTTGTTTTCTTGTGAAAAGCGAGGTAAAACATATCGTAGGATATGTCCCACCTCTAACCATGTTCTTGAAAACCTCGGTAAATCATGTCATGCATGCCGTGCTCGTGGGAATCGTGTACATACTTGCATTTAAATTTAAATATGACATATGGGTAATTCACAACACATATAACATCAATGATTGAGCAATGTAATATTCACATCATTTAGGGAAAGCAAGAAAACACACTATCATAGGCCCTAGCAATATCCATAATTTATTAGGCATGCATTTCCTAATTTACAACTCACTTTGCTCACCTTGGCATTTCATCAAACATGGTGTGTTCATTATTCATTATTCTTTTAAACCTAAATCATGCTTTTCTAGGTGAGTTTACTCACATCATACGTGTTTGTTTATTATGGATACAATGCCCTCCCCATTTCATTCATCACATCATTTCACACAGCATCCAATCGCCTATTCCATCTCCATTCACCACGTTCACACTTCCAAACTCATAGCACATGTACAAATGAAAGAAACAAAGAGAAATAAAGGAAAAGAGGAGCTATAGCTAGGAGGGTAGCAAGAAGTACCGACCTTGAAGAAATGAGGAAGAAACCCCTTCCAAAAACGACCGTGAGGTGCTACCCTAGCTTGGGGAACGCTCTCCACGGGTGCTTGAGCCGTGATCTTGGAGAAAAGCAGGACTTGAAGTGATCTAGGGTCTCAAAACCCCTTTGATTCTTCTCCAAAAGCAAAACCCTAGCTTAGGAAACCCTTTCTCCTCTCTTCTAATCCCCCAAATCTTCTAAGTGTTGAGAATGAGCCCTAAAGGCTCGGGCAAGACTCTTAAGGTAAGAGTAAACCGACCAAAAGACCATAATACCCTTACTGAAATTTTTTCAAAATCGCGAGTACCGAGCGATCGGTGTTAATGACCGATCGACCGGTTGCCTACCGAGCGATCGGTGTGTTGACCGAGCTCTCGACCAAAAATCAAGTCTCTGGAAAATTTCCCCATACAAAAATATTGACCAGTCGATAGCTACCGATCGATCGGTTTTGGACCGATCGATCGCTCTATGGACCGAGCGATCGGTGGTCTGCAGGTCCAAACTGTTTTGGCCATAACTTTTGACTCGTTTGTCCGATTTTGACGATTCAACTTGCGTTGGGTTCGTACTTCGAAAACAAACATTTTTGATGTTTCGGAATTTCCAATTTCTTCCTTATTTATTAATTATTCCTCTTTAAAGGCAAAATGGCAACGAAAGTGTCATGCATTAAATGTGAAAAGGTCCGGGGCTCTACACCTGTGCTCTTTGTGAAGAAGAAAGATGGGTCTATGCGTATGTGCATTGACTACTGGCAATTGAACAAGGCCACGATCAAGAATCGTTATCCATTGCCACAGATAGACGACTTGTTTGATCAGTTGAAAGGTGCAAAGTTTTTTTCCAAGAAATGCCTTTGATCTGGTTATCATCAATTGAAGATCAAGAAGGAAGACATTTCAAAGACATCGTTCAGGACTCGTTATGGCCATTATGAGTTTCTAGTCATGTCTTTTGGGCTGACTAACGCACCGGCAGCATTTATGGATCTTATGAACCGGGTGTTCAGATCATCTCTCAATCAGTGTGTGATTGTATTTATGGATGATATTATTGTGTACTCACCATCACAGGAGGATCACATGAGAGATCTTCACCTTGTATTGCAGACTCTTCGAGAGCATCGCTTGTATGCTAAGTTGAGCGAATGCGAGTTTTTGCTGAACAAGGTGTCCTTTCTTGGACATGTAGTGTCTGCTGAAAGAATCTTAGTCGATGCTGCAAAGATTGAAGCAGTGATGAATTGGGAAAGGCCGAAGAGTGTTGCCGAGATTCGTAGTTTTCTCGGCCTGACAGGATACTACCGGAGGTTTGTGGAGGGATTTTCAAGCTTAGCCGCTCCGCTTACCTATCTCATGCAGAAGAACACTAAGTTTACTTGGAGTGGCAAGTGCGAGACAAGCTTCTTGGAGTTGAAGAAAAGGCTTACCACAGCTCCTGTTCTCACAGTTCCATTTGGAAATGGTGGTTTCGAAGTCTACAGTGATGCTTCACTAGTTGAACTTGGATGTGTTTTGATGCAACATAAATAGGTTGTTGCCTATGCTTCTCGACAGTTAAAGGAGCATGAGCAAAACTACCCCACTCACGACTTGGAGCTTGCAGCAGTCGTGTTTGCACTAAAAATTTGGCGTCACTATCTCTACGGGGAAGAATTCGTGGTGTTCACGGATCACAAGAGCCTGAAGTATCTCTTTCTACAGAAGGAGTTGAATATGAGGCAGCGTCGATGGATGGAGTTCATGAAGGACAGTGATTGTTCTATTCAGTATCATCCGGGTAAGGCTAATGTGGTAGCCGATGCTCTTAGTAGGAAATCCTATGGGGTTATGGCTCACTTGAGAGTACAGGAGTGGAAGTTGTTGAATGATATGTGTAACTTAGACACTACTCTCAGGCATGTAACTTACGGGCCTGTGATGTCCAACATTGTGGTTAGGCCAAATATTTTGAACCAGATCAAGGAGTTGCAAGATTTGGATATTGAGTTGCTTGCTTACCGAGACAAGTCGGTTAGTAATGGCAGTCAGGAGTTCGCTTTGGATGGTGATGGTGCTATCACGTTCAAAGGCAGGTTATGCGTTCCAACCGACACAGTATTGAGGGGTGAGATTTTGGATGAGGCTCACCGATCCAAGTATACGGTACATCCCGGAGGTACCAAGATGTATCAGAATCTGAAGAAGCATTACTGGTGGTGAAATATGAAGAGAGAAGTCGCCGAGTATATAGGTAAAAGCCGAGCATCAAAGGCCGGTAGGTCTTTTAAAGTCCCTCCCTATTCCGGAATGGAAATGGGAGAATATCTCGATGGATTTCATCGTGGGTTTGCCACGAACGGCGAAGGGCTCTGATGTTATTTGGGTGATTGTACACAGATTGACTAAGTCTGCGCATTTCCTTCCGTATCAGACTACTTTCGATGCGAATCAGTTAGTAGCCCTATATGTCAAGGAAGTGGTTCGTTTGCACGGTGTGCCAGTTTCCATTGTGTCCGATCGAGATCCAAGATTTACTTCCAGGTTCTGGAAAACTTTTCAGGATGCTATGGGTTCTCGTTTAGAATTCAGCACCGCCTTCCATCCTCAGACCGATGGGCAGATTGAACGGGTAAATCAGGTTGTGGAAGATATGCTCCGCGCTTGTATGTTGGACTTTCAGGGCAGTTGGGAGGAACAATTGCCATTGGTTGAGTTTGCCTACAATAATAGTTATCAGGCAAGCATCCAGATGGAACCTTTTGAAGCTCTGTATGGTCGGAGTTGCAGATCACCGCTATACTGGGATGAAGTTGGTGAGAGAAAGGTACTTGGTCCTGAGTTGATCGAGCAGACTGCAGAAAGGGTCAAGGTCATCCGAGAGTGATTGAAAACTGCTCAGGATAGGCAAAAGAGCTATGCGGATACTCGCCGCAAAGATTTGGAATTCCGAGTTGGAGATTGGGTCTTTGTGAAGATTTCGCCGAGTCGGGGAATCATACGATTCGGGAAGAAGGGAAACCTCAGTCCTAGTTACATAGGACCATTTGAGATCATCATGAGGGTTGGTGAGGTTGCTTACAGGGTAGCACTACCACCTCACATGGCAGCGATCCATAATGTATTTCACGTCTCTATGCTTAGGAAATATATTTCGGATCCGTCTCACGTCATTGCTCTTGATCCTATGGAGATTAGAGAGGATCTCACGTTGGTTGAGCAACCAGTCAGATTTTGGATCGTCGCGATCAAGTCTTGCGAAATAAGACTATCCCTTTAGTCCTTGTGAGATGGCAGCATCATTCTACGGAAGAGGCTACATGGGAACGGGAAGCCGATGTGAGGGAAAAGTATCCTCACTTGTTTGAGTGATTTTCTTTTTGGTTTTGTATGTATTTTGGTTCTTATGCTTTTGGTATCGTTCTAATTTCAAGGATGAAATTCTTGTAAGGGGGGAGGGATGTAGAGCCCTGAAATTTCATTTCACTAAGTTATGAATAGTGTGTGAATAGTGCCTTAGTATGGACTCGTACACTAATGAGCTTTAATTGAATATACGAGTTTGGATTTATGGCGTGCATGTTCCAATGGGTCTATATATTAGTAAGGAGTGTGTTAAAAGCATGAAAGAATGTTAGGATTGGATTTGGGAGGATTCAAGTAGTGAAAACAAGGTTTGACAACAAAACAGAGGATCACCGATCGCTCGGTGATATCCTCCGATCGATCGGTCAACTACCGATCTGTCGAAGGCTATCGACTGGTTAACTTTTTTGTATGGGGAAATTTTCCAGAGAGGGTGTTTTCAACCGATCGCTCAGCTGAAACCACCGATCGATCGGTTATACGCAGATTTTCTTCATTAAGGGTGTTTAAGACTTTAGCCACCACCCTTTGCCTATATAAGGGCTGGGTTCGTGCCTTAGGGTTTCACAAACCCTTTGTGCATTATTTTGGAGGATTTTGAAGAGGAGAAGAAGGAGAGGAACTACTTGTTGACCAAGCTTGTGGAAGATCAAGGTTCTTCCATTTTCTTTGGTGATTCTCAACCAAGAACTCAAGGTTCTTGCTTGTTCAAGGTTTTGGAAATCAAAGACTCTGATTTCACCAAGGTAGATACACTCTACTACCAATCTTGCAATCCTACTAAGTTATTAAATGATGTTCTTCTAAATCTATACTACTTACGTATATATATCTTGGATGTTTATGGTGTGAAAGTACGTAGTTTATATACTTGGGTGAAAGATACTATTATGATGCAGTCTAAGTGTTTGATGAAATACCTCTAAGGTATTTTTATGCTTAAACACGATGATTTCTCTCATATGCTCATATGCTCGCATGTCTCGCATGAATCGATGTTTTCCATGGATTTCTCAAAGTACGAAAAGGTGTTTTTCACTAAATGACTAATAAGGAACGATTCTAAGTAATTCTATGATTTGTCTAAGATCGTTTCACAAGCTCTACGGATCATACTATGATCACAAGGAACTCTATGATAATCTCTAAGATCGTCTCACAAGCTCTACGAATCATAAATGAAATGCTCTAAGATCTCTAAGAATATGCTCTATGTTGTGCTCTATGGTATCTCTATGTCTCTACGGATCATAATGACTCTAAGTAACTCCATGAACTCACAAGAACTCACAAGGCTATGATTATCAATTGACTCACACAGTTATGGTTTTGGTTTCGGATTTCATCACATATGCTATACATGATTTCTACGCTTTGATATGCTTTAAGGATTTCCATCTCCATGCTTCGTATGCTCTATGCTATATTCCTTTATTGTTATTAGTTTGTATATGCTGAGTATTCCACGCTCAGCCGATATTTGTTATCATCGGCAGGTGCTCGGGCTCGGTTCGATCTATGTGGTGAGGAACCATGGTTAGAGGAAGAGTACGTCAACCCGGAGCCTTCCATGGATCATTATCAGGCCGATGGTCCTATAGATAGGTGTCAAGACTTCGACTTTTGTTGATCGGCATACTTAGAACTTTAAGATGTTATTTCGTATGTGAGTGTGGGGTTTGTCCACTCCACTTTTGGGTTTCTCACACTGCTATACTCTTGTTGGTTGATACTTAAACTGAGTTATAGGAGTATTCTCTTTTGCTTCCGCTATGTTTAGTATATTTCCGCTGTGCATTTTTTAGCTTCCGCTATGTATGTTGTGTTTCTAACAGGTCTCCACGTGTGCCTTATGTATTATACTAGAGGTATGATACGGCGGTCACGAGTCAATGTATCCCTAACTCCTAGGGGGTATTTTTGGTCGCGACAATTTCATATATCCATGTTGAGAAAATATGTTCCTAATCCTTCGCATATGATTCATGATGAACCAATTCAAGTTCAAGAAGACTTAACTTTTACGGAAAAGCTTATGCAAATCTTGGACTGGAAGGAATAAGTGCTGCGGATGGCAACATCATGGCATAGAAGAATCCACCTGGGAGCTTGAGGACGCGATGTGAGATAGCTATCCTCAGTTGATTGAGGATTAATCTGTGTGTAAATCTTGAAAACTGATGTGGCAAATTTTGAGGACGAAATTTTTTGTAAGGAGGGGAGATTGTAATGACCCAAAATTTTAATATAATATAATATAATTATGGGATTATAGGTCCAAATACAGGAGCTGCTGAGCAGTAGGTGTGGATCTTGCACCTTGTACCTTTTGGACTTGGATAGAGACTAACCGGCGCGTTAGTGGCACCTACATTTTGTAAACAAACATAAATGTAATTAATAGAGGTATTTGTTTTGTGGTGGTGGCTATTGTGATGACCAGTGATGTTTGCCTCTTTATAGGCCAAGTTTTAAATTTTTTGCATTTTCGCGGTCATAGTCTTCCGCTGCATTGGTATGAACAACCGGGCATGCGTTTCGAAACCCGATTCCCTAAGGCACGGTTTCAAGGCATCACACTAAATAGGAATTACATCAGAATTGCAAATGACGTAAGATATCCATGTTGCTATTGAATCCTAGTGTAAGAACATTAACCAATACGGATCCTGCCATATGAACTTTTTTAATTCGATTTATCCCTCAAATTACATTATCCCTAATGGGCCTTCGAGATTAACATACTATCTAACTAGTGTCCTTCACGTGGGAACTAGAGTTATCTTACTCTAAGGAACTGCCTCTAGTATGCAGAAGCAGTTCTCTGAGTTGAACTTAGAACTCAGATGGACTTGTTGTCTTAGGCTTGTTACCACGACATAACCGGTATCAGGTGAATCCTTAGGTCGGTGTAGGATCTTAGTCTATCCTATCCTATCCTATCGAGGTTCTAGTTGACGCGATGTCCTTAGTCGTATTACCAAAGGTAGATACCCCACACAAGGATCTTAGTTACGCTAGGACACTCTAAGTTATACTTATCTGATTATGTGTATACCTCAATGTATACAATTTGCGTAATAGCAATTCATGTATATTGAACTGCTATATGATGTGTGAGGTTGGTATCGAAGTTAGACTCATGTTTTACCAATTAATCTCAGGAATTGATATACTGAGACGCGGCACTCGGGGTTGAGGTTACCATACTCGAAGGGCCGAGAGTGAAGTTCCGAGAGAAGAGGAACTGTTGTATTTCACGAATGCTATGGACTCCATAGCCGAAACGTTGGCCTTGTTGGCAGCCAGACCTACTCCTACACCACCGGCTACTCCTATGCCTACACCGGTGCATCACACCGCGGGGCTCGAAATGTTCAGGAGACTACGGCCTCCAACATTGTATGGCACTCTTGACCCAATGGTGGTGGAGTCTTGGATTATGCAGTTGGAGAAGACCTTCCGAGCTCTCCGATGTACTGAGGAGCAATGAGTAGAATGGGCTTCCTTCGTGATGGAAGGTGAAGCCGAACACTGGTGGAGAGCTGCCCCTAGGTAGAGAGATGTTGCAAAGGTAGGAGTGCCCTGGACTTGGGCAGAGTTCTTAGAGACTTTTAGAGAGTAGTACTTTCTTAAGTTTATTCGGGAACAAAAAGCGAGGGAGTTTATGCTTTTGGAGCAAGGGTCGATGAGCGTAGCCGAGTATGAGGCTATGTTCACCGAATTGTCGAGGTTTGCTCTGCACTTGGTTGCTACTGAGGACCTACGGGTCAGGAAGTTTGAAATGGGCTTGAAGGCCTTTATTCGAGATCGGGTGTCCATTCTCCAGGTGGAGTCTTTGAGAGAGATAGTAGGGAAGGCGAATATCGCCCAGAAGAATATGGAAGACTTTATGAGAAGAAGAGACAGTGGCTTCACAAAAAGCATGTCTCCGGGTCAGTCTAGTGGTTCATCGTCCGAGAAGAGGACTAGAACTGCACCGTATCAGTTCTCCCAACCGATGTCGGCTCAGAGACCTTCTTTTGTGCATCAGGAACCGTGCCCTACGACATCACAAGCTATGAGGGTTACGCCTTCACCTTCATCCGCATCACAGACGTTTGAGGAGTGCGCCGTATGTGGTCGTTGGCACAAGGCAGGGGATTGCCGAAGAAAGTCAGGTGGATGCTTCCACTATGGCGAGATGGGCCACATGATTCGAGATTGCCCGCATAAGCAGTCACAGACTGGGCCACAGGGAGTTCAGCCTACAGGCAGGCAGACTTCACTTCAGGGGTCTTCATCGCAAGCCTCTAGATCCTTGCCGCCCACCCAGCAGCCTCGTCAGGCTAACCAGGGCAGGGTCTTTGCCATGGCGGATAGAGACGCACAGGCATCTGATGATGTTGTGCAAGGTACGCCCAAGTTGATCTTGTCAAGTTATAATGTTGCCATGCTGTGTTGTATATGTGTATCCTATGTGATGTTTTGCGATATATGTATAGTTGTGTGCATGGTTTATGTTATAACTTGGATGATTAAAATTCTCAGGTTCATTACTAGTTAGTGAGTGCTTAGTAAGGGTGTTAATCGATACGGGATCCACTCATTCGTTCGTCTCACCTAGCTTTGCAAAAGGCTTTACATCTGAGTCGAGTAAGCTACCTCGGGAGTTGTCCATTTTGACTCCGTTGGGCAAGTCTATTGAGACAGATAAAGTGTATCCAGGGAGTGTTGTACAAGTCATGCATCACGAGTTGCTAGTAGACTTGATTGTGTTGGGATTTCAGGATTGGGATTTCGATGTCATCCTAGATATGGATTGGCTCTCAGCTCACCATGGACACGTGGCATGTTTCAAGAAGGTGGTGAATTTTAAACCCATTGGGTTGAAGCCATTTCATTTCAGAGGACTTCTGAGGAGAGACATTGCTCGCTTTGCAGCTCTCAGTCTCGAGAAGATGGGAGTACGAGACTCCACATCCATTCCCATTGTGTGTGAATTTATGGATGTTTTTCCAGAAATCTTACCGAGATTACCTCCGGATCGAGCAATCGAGTTTGTGATTGAACTTGCACCTGGCACGGCGCCGATTTCTAGGGCTCCGTATAGGATGGCCCCTATTGAGCTAAAGGAGTTAAAGGAGCAGTTGGAAGAATTGCAAGGCCTTGGCTTCATTCGGCCGAGTGTCTCACCTTGGGGAGCTCCGGTGCTCTTTGTGAAGAAGAAAGATGGGTCTATGCGTATGTGCATTGACTACCGGTAATTGAACAAGGCCACGATCAAGAATCGTTATCCATTGCCACGGATAGACGACTTGGTTGATCAGTTGAAAGGTGGAAAGTTCTTTTCCAAGATTGTCCTTCGATCTGGTTATCATCAATTGAAGATCAAGAAGGAAGACATTCCGAAGACAGCGTTCAGGACTCGTTATGGCCATTACTAGTTTCTAGTGATGTCTTTTGGGCTGACTAACGCACCGGCAGCTTTTACGGATCTGATGAACCAGGTGTTCAGATCATCTCTCGATCAGTGTGTGATCGTATTTGTGGATGATATCCATGTGTAATCACAGTCACAGGAGGATCAAAAGAGAGATCTTCACCTTGTATTACAGACTCTTCGAGAGCATCGCTTGTGTGCTAAGTTGAGCAAATGCGAGTTTTGGCTGAACAAGGTGTCCTTTCTTGGACATGTAGTGTCTGCTGAAGGAATCTCAGTCGATCCTGCAAAGATTGAAGCAGTGATGAATTGGGAAACGCCGAAGAGTGTTACCGAGATTCGTAGTTTTCTCGGCCTTGCAGGATACTACCGGAGGTTTGTGGAGGGATTTTCAAGCTTAGCCGCTCCGCTTACCTATCTCATGCGGAAAAACACTAAGTTCACTTGGAGTGACAAGTGCGAGGCAAGCTTCTTGGAGTTGAAGAAAAGGCTTACCATAGCCCTTGTTCTCACAGTTCCATTTGGAAATGGTGGTTTCGAAGTCTACAATGATGCTTCACTAGTTGGACTTGGATGTGTTTTGATGCAACATAAATAGGTGGTTTTGCCTATGCTTCCCGGCAGTTAAAGGAGCATGAGCAAAACTACCCCACTCACGACTTGAAGCTTGCAGCAGTCGTGTTTGCACTAAAAATTTGGCGTCACTACCTCTACGGGGAAGAATTCGTGGTGTTCACGGATCACAAGAGCTTGAAGTATCTCTTTCTATAGAAGGAGTTGAATATGAGGCAGTGTCGATGGATGAAGTTCATGAAGGATTATGATTGTTCTATCCAGTACCATCCGGGTAAGGCTAATGTGATAGCCGATGCTCTTAGTAGGAAACCCTATGGGGTTATGACTCACTTGAGAGTATAGGAGTGGAAGTTGTTGAATGATATGTGTAACTTAGACACTACTCTCAGGCATGTCACCTATGGGCCGGTGATGTCCAACATTATGGTTAGGCCACATGTTTTGAACCAGATCAAGTTGTTGCAAGATTTGGATATTGATTATGGTTAGGCAACATCATGGCATAGAAGAATCCACCTGGGAGCTTGAGGACGCGATGTGAGATAGCCATCCTCAGTTGTTTGAGGATTAATCTGTGTGTAAATCTTGAAAACTGATGTGGCAAATTTTGAGTACGAAATTTTTTGTAAGGAGGAGAGATTGTAATGACCCAGAATTTTAATATAATAAAATTATGGGATTATAGGTCCAGATACAAGAGCTGCTGAGCAGTAGGTGTGGATCTTGCACCTTGTACCTTTTGGACTTGGATAGAGACTACCCGGGGCGTTAGTGGCGCCTACGTTTTGTAAACAAACATAAATGTAATTAATAGAGGTATTTGTTTTGTGGTGGTGGCTATTGTGATGACCAATGATGTTTGCCTCATTATTGGCAAAGTTTTAAATTTTCCTCATTTTCGCGGTCAAAGTCTTCCGCTGCATTGGTATGAACAACCGGGCATGCGTCTCGAAACACGATTCCCTAAGGCACGGGTTCGAGGCGTCACACTAAATAGGAATTACATCGGAATTGCAAATGACATAAGATATTCATGTTGCTATTGAATCCTAGTGTAAGAACATTAACCAATACGGATCCTGCCATATGAACTTTTTTAATTCGATTTATCCTTCCAATTACATTATCCCTAATGGGCCTTCGAGATTGACATACTATCTAACTCATTGCCATTGCACATCATCCGGGTTTTCAAGACTTCTGATTAAGCCATGAGAAACATTTTCTCATGGAAAAAATTTTGTGAAAATCTTTTAATAAGTATAATATATTTTAATAAAAATATATTTCAAACTTATTTTATTTCAAAATCACCTTGCAGGATTTAAGCTTAATTGATTGTCTTACCCGGAACTTGGATAATCTCTCAATTTAATGAGCCTGGATTTCTTGTTTGAAATTCATCATGACTCGAACAACTTTCTGACTATCCAACTGTCACTATATCGTAGTCCCTTATATAGAGAATACTTTGATGGAATCAAAATAGTCAAATTACTACTCAGTTATGAATGAACTCATCAGATCTAATGCTCATTGAAATTATTCAATGTGAATGAGAGACCAACTATCTAATAGTATGTTTATGCAAGAGCTCTCTCATTGCATGCAATCAGTCAGTGTACATTTAAGTACTCATATGCTGATGTGTAGTCTCCACTACAATAGTTTGAGCTAAAACTACATCTCAACCATTGAGAACATTAGCATTATGGCAGCCATATAAGTGAAGTGCCCAGGTTCGTCCACAGCTGTGACTATGTAAGGTATACAGAACTGGAAAGTTATATCTTCTTATGATAATCCAATCACATAACTTTCCTACAATATATCTTATGGACGTTTATTTCGATATCTCATATCGTATAGATCATCTAATGATCACGGTCAATTACCTAAGCTGAATTCACAATAGATAAAGAAGAAGTCTCTATTAATCAAATTAATAAGAATCTTACAATCTAAATGACTTTTCTGGGCATTATATCTAACAGTCTCCCACGTGTGCTAAAATTCACTGTGACATAGATTTCAATCTCATACTATTTATGTGAGTTACAAACACTTTATATGAAAAAGCTTTAGTCATCGGGTTAGCAACATTATGTTGAGACCTAATCTTTGTAACAACTACATCTTGCCTCTCAATGATCACACGAATGAGATGATACTTCCACTCCACATATTTCATCTTCTTGTGCCTCCTAGGTTCTTTGCTATGGGCTACTGCACCATTACTATCACAGAAGAGAGTGGTAGGTTTAAGTGCTGAAGGAACATTTCCTAGCTGTTGCAAAAACCTTCTGAACCAGACTGCTTCTTTTGTTGCTTTTGAAGCGGTAATATATTCTACTTCTGTGGTGGAGTTTGCAATACTCTTCTGTTTTGTGTTGCGCCAATTGACATCAGCACCACCCAATGTGAACACATACCCAGATGTTGAGCTCTATTGTCCGGATCAGATTAAAAATCAGAATCAGTATAACCCAGTACAACTAAATCTTCTGATTGAAAAGTAAGCACAAATCCTTAGTCCTTTTTAGGTACTTCATGATGTGCTTCATAGCTGTCCAGTGATTGATACTTGGATTGCTTTGGAACCGACTAACAACTCCCATTGCATGACAGATATCCGATCTAGTACAGAGCATGACATACATGAGGCTCCCTACTTCCGAAGTATAAGGGCACCTCTTCATCTACTCGATCTGATCAGCAAATGTAGGAGCCATCTTCTTAGACAAAGTGACACCATGTCTAAAAGGAATGAGTGTTGTCTTACAATCACTCATGCTATACCTAGACAATATCTTGTCTATATAGGAAGTTTGACTTAATCCCAACATCCGGCGTTTTCTATCTCTCAGAATCTTTATTTCAAGAATATAGGATGCCTCTCCTAAGTCTTTCATTGAGAAATACTGAGAAAGCTAAATCTTGACTAATGATAACATCCCTACATCATTCCTAATGAGTAGAATGTCATCTAAATATAGGATTAGGTATACAACTACACTCCCACTGTCCTTGTAAATACAAGATTCCTCCAAATTCTTTTGCAATCCAAACTCTTTGATCAAAAGATCAAATCTTTGGTTCTAGCTTCTAGAAGCTTGTTTCAAACCATATATTGACTTGTTGAGCTTGCATACCATGTTCTCCTAGTTAGGAGCAATGAAGCCATCAGGTTGCTTCATATAGATGTCTTTATCTAACATTCCATTAAGGAAAGCAGTTTTGACATCCATTTGCCATATCTCATAGTCATGGTGAGCAGCTATAACCAGTAATATCCTGATGGATTTGAGCATAGCTACTGGTGAAAAGGTATCTTCGTAATCAACTCCTTGAATTTGAGTGTAACCTTTTGTAACGAGTCTTGCTTTATAGGTCTCCACATTACTATCGGCACACTTCTTCCTTTTGTAAATCCATTTGCATCCAATTGGCCTTATACCATCCGGTGGATCTACTAAAGTCGAGACGCTGTTGTCATACATGAAATCTATTTTAGCATTCATTGCTTTATTTCATTGAGATGCATCTACATCTAATGTATCTTCCTGATAAGTATTAGGATCTGTATCCTCATCATTAGGGGTAGCTACATAAACCTTATTGTAATACTGAAGTCTATCTGGTGGTCTAGAAACTCTTTCTGACATTCTCAATGGAATAGAATTTGAATAGTCTGTAATAGAAGGATTAGGTTCAGGTTAGATACTGGCTGTGTTTTCTTTCATCTCATGAAATTCAACCTTCTTAAGAAGACCATTTCTTCCCCCAAGAAAGTAGAATGATGCCTAACAACTGTTGTTTGGTCTACCTTGGAGTACAAATAGAAACCCTTAGTTTCCTTTGGATACCCTACAAAGTTTCATTTTTCTATTTTAGATTCCAACTTAGTGGGTTCGAGTTTGCGAACATGCGCAGGACAACCCCATACCCTTGGATGTTGTAAACCAGGTTTTGGCCTAGTCCACAATTCATAGGGTGTAACCAGTATAGACTTAGAAGGAGCCCGATTCAGAATGTAAATAGTCGTTTGTAGAGCATACCCCCAAAGGTAGGAATATACATCAGCATGGCTCATCATAGATTGAACCATCTTTAATAAAGTTCAGTTTCTTCTTTCAAAAATGCCATTTTGTTGAGGTGAGGCAAGACTTGACCATTGCGAGATAATCCCATTATCCCTTAAGTAATCCATAAAGTTGTTGGTGAGGTATTCACCACCTCGATTTGATCGAAGTGTCTTTATGGATTTGTCTATTTGATTCTCAACTTCTAATTTGAATTCTTTGAACTTTTCAAAAGTATCAAATTTGTGTTGCATCAAATAGACATATCCATATCTAGAATAGTCATCGGTAAATGTGACAAAATACCGGTATTGCCATCGTGCAATAATGTTAAATGGACCATATACATCACTATGTATTAGTCTTAACTTTTCTTCAGCTCTTCCTACCTTTTTAGGGTAAGGCTTCTTGGTCATCTTCCTTTTGAGACAAGACTCTCAAGTAAGGAGTGGTTCTACCTTGAGAAAGTCAAGGGGACCATATTTTACCAACCTCTTGATCCTATCAAGATTAATATGACAGGGTCTCTTATGCCAAAAATAAGTAGACTTTGTGGAATGTCTCCCCATTCCAGACATACTAGATGATGAGGCATTGTCACTTTGCAGACTTTCATTATTTACCAATGGAAATATTAAATAAAGACCATTAATAAGATACCAGTAATTAAGACCATTTCATCTTTCTTAATTTCAACTATTGAATTAAAAATGATAGAGAATCCACAAAATAAAAGTCTAGATACTGAAATTAAATTACGATGTGCACTAGGCACATAAAAATAGTCTTCTAAAATTATTGTCTTTCCATAAGGTAAATAAAGAGTAAACATGCCAATCAACTTGACTGCAACATTTGCACCTGAGCCAACTCTAAGCTTCTACTCCTGTTTGGTCGGCTTTCTGGTTTCCTTGTAAAATTCCTTAGTTTAATGAATCCTTTGACCTAGAGGGGGGGTGACTAGGTCTACTTAAGAATTTTTACCAATTTTAATTTTATCCAATCACACTCATTCAATCACACATGAACACGCAAAAATTTTTACGTGGAAAACCCTTCCGAGAAAAACCATGGGACCTAGTCTAGCACAAATTTCACTATGAGAAGATTTAAACAGTACAAGACTTGAATCTTACCCAACCGAACACGACACACCATTCCTCGGTAACGATTCCTCAGCTTGCAAACCACAAATTCAACTTGTTCGATCTCTGCAACAGCTGCTCCAGTTCCTCACCGGCTAATCTTTCTTAAAGCGATCTACCACGATCTCCGAAGATCAACCCCTTCCTTGACAGCTTTGGCTCAAGCCAACCAACACTCACAGAAAGGTCCGAGGCATATTTGTCATGCCCCAAAATACCCCCTAGGAGTTTAGGGATATTTTAGATGTGACACTTCGTACCTGCTAAACCATCCTGTAATGTACAAGATAAACACAGTACTAAACAATGATAATCAGAGCGCGGAAGCTAAACATAATTTACGGAAGCGAAAACTAAATTTCTCTTTTCTTTATAATGATCCAAAATGTAGTATTCCAAGTTAACATAAATACAAAACACGCCTAAGTCTAAGGTAGACAGGCCCACCTATCAAAGTATCAAAATACATAAGACCCAACACTTTCTCGATCAATAGTCACCCCCGTGGGGCCAATGGTCTAAGTCTCTCGCCTCCGCCTGAGGCTCGACTACTAGATCCTCATACGGTTCTTCCTCCCCGTAGTCCTCCTCTATCCAAGGACCCGGATCACATATGTCAAGAGGGGCTCGCGCACCTGCCGACATGAAAGTACGGCTGAGCATGGAATACTCAGCGAGTACAAGCTACTAGCTAGCCATAACAATAATAACACACGTAATAGTCATACCATGCAAAGCAGTAATAGAAGCATCACGAACTAAACAGTATTTGACATGGTACAATACAATCATTTAAAAGTGTGTGCATGAATGTAAAAACACCAATAAAACCCAAGCTTGAAACCCATGTCCTGTCTCGATATGCCTCGTAGAAATCATGTATGCGTGCATGCATGAATGCATGATCATCATCTTGTAAACTTTCATCTTGTAACTTGTGAACCAGAGGCTAGCACCCGGATCTCTCTAGGCTGCCAACCTCCTTGATATGCAATGCACTTGTGAGCCAGAGGTGAGTACCCGAATGTCCCTGGGCTACCAACCTCCTTGATATGCAATGTTTGGTTTTATTGTGAGCCAGAGGCTAGTACCCGAATCTCCCTGGGCTACCAACCTCCTTGACAATAGGTGATTTTTATTACTTGTTTAGTTTTCTTGTGAGCCAGAGGCTAGTACCCGAATTTTCCCTGGGCTACCAACCTCCTTGACAATAGGTGTTTTAGGGGTTTTCTTGTGAGCCAGAGGCTAGTACCCGAATTCTCCCTGGGCTACCAACCTCCTTGACATGCAATATTTTATTGTTGTTATTATTAGATGCATATGCTCTCGAAAAACTCGGTCATGTGTGCATGCGTGCTCATGAGCGTGCCAATAGTGACAAATGTGGGAATGCGGGTGACAAGAGAGATATGGCATTACATTTCATTACATGATGTGAACATAGGTAACTTAAGTAATTTCCATAACATTTGATCAATTTATCATTTATAAGAACGCATGCATAAAACCCATTTCCATATTCTTCATTAAACCATTTATTCATAGTTTAGGTATTTTGTCAAACACATAGTATGCTATTTTCCTTCATGGTTCATTTCCATCCTTTTAGTGCATATTTTCCATTCAATCACACAAAGGTAAATTTATTATTTGTGCAATGCCCATCCTCCATTATCCAATCCACAACCCACACATACCATACATCACCCATTCGGCATCCAATCGCCACATCCAATATCCATCCAAGCATCCATACCATTTCTTTATCTTGTTTATATTTATTAGGGATGATACATTTCACAAGAAAGCAACCATAATAGCATAAATCACATTTCATAAGGAAAAACCCAGATTATTGCTAGGGAAAGTTAGTAGGGTGTACTAACCTTAGATTGAGGCTTGATCTTGAAGAAACCTTGAAATAGAAGCTCTACTTGCAAGAAGGAAGTCTTTGCTTGAAAGAGGATTGGCGTGGGGAAGAAACCCCTTTCAAGACGTACGTGAGATGGCTGCCCTAGCTTGGAGAGTGGCTCCCACACGAGCTTGAGTCTTGAACTTGAAGCAATCCAAGTTTGAGGATGACCTAGGATGGTCCACCCCTTTGATTCCTTCCTCAATGGAAATCCTAGTTTAGAAACCCCCTTCTTCTCACTCTCTATCTCTCAAAATCTCTTAAGTGATGAGAATGAGGCCCTAAGGCTCGGGCAAAGCCTTATAGGAAAGGGTTTAACCCCCAAAAGATGAAAATACCCTTAATAAAATTTCTGCAAAAACGCGAAGACCGAGCGATCGGTGGTTATAACCGATCGATTGATTGCCTACCGAGCAATCGGTGTTATTGACCGATCGACCGGTCAAAACTCACTCTTTGGAAAATTTCCCCATACAAATTTTTCGACCAGTCGATAGCCTCCGATCGATCGGTTTTGGACCGATCGATCGCTCCGTGGACCGAGCGATCGGTGCTCTGCTGGTCCCGACTGTTTTGGCCTTATCTTTTGACTCGTTCGTCCGATTTCGACGATTCAACTTGCGTTGGATTAGTCTCTCGAAAACGCACATTTCTGACGTTTCGGAATTTCCAATTTCAACCCTATTTATTAATTAGACTACGCGGAAGGCAATTCAACTACGAAATACTTATTCATTTAAAGATGGAAAAGTCTGGGGTGCTACATTCTCCCCCCCTTACAAAAATTTCTTCCCCGAAATTTGGACGATACATACATGCACAAAATCAAAACAAAATTACAAGCCATATGCACAAGTCTGTTCAAACAACTCGGGATACTTTGCTTTGACTTCGGCTTCACGCTCCCACGTGGCTTCTTCTCATGCATGATGTTGCCATTGCAGGAGGACTAGCGGAATAGTCTTGTTGCGAAGTACTTGGTCTCTTCGATCCAAAATATGAACCGGCTTCTCAACCAAAGTGAGGTCCTCTCGAATCTCAACCGGATCAAGCTCGATGACGTGAGAAGGATCTGGGATGTACGTCCGAAGCATGGAGATATGAAACACATCGTGGACCGCCGCCATGTGAGCGGGCAAAGCAACACGGTAAGCAACTTCACCGACTCGAGTAATGATCTTGAACGGACCCACATATCTCGGGCTAAGCTTGCCTCTCTTCCCGAATCGCATAACACCCTTGGTTGGTGAAATCCTTACAAATACAAAATCACCGACTCGGAATTCAAGATCCCTCCTTCGATTGTCGACATAGCTTTTCTGCCTATCTTGGGCGGTCTTCAACCTCTCCCGTATAAGCTTGACCCTATCCGCAGTTCGTTCAATCAACTCGGGGCCCAAAATATTTCTTTCTCCAACTTCATCCCAATACAAGGGAGATCTACAACTTCTTCCGTATAAGGCTTCAAAAGGTGCCATTTGTATGCTTGCTTGATAACTGTTATTGTAGGCGAATTCCACCAAAGGTAGGTGATCCTCCCAACTTCCTTTAAAATCCAACATACAAGCTCGGAGCATGTCTTCTATCACTTGATTCACCCTCTCTGTTTGCCCGTCGGTCTGTGGGTGGAAAGCTGTGCTAAAGTCCAGTCGGGAACCCATAGCATCTTGAAAGCTCTTCCAGAATCTGGAAGTGAATCGAGTGTCTCTATCCGACACAATACTCACTGGCACCCCATGCAATCGGACTATTTCCTTGATGTATAGCTCCGCTAACTGATTGGAGTTAAATGTAGTCTGGTACGGTAAGAAATGAGCGGACTTCGTGAGTCTATCAATAACTACCCATATAGCATCGGTCTTCCTGACCGTTTTCGGCTACCCCACGATAAAGTCCATAGAGATATGTTCCCATTTCCACTCGGGAATAGGGAGAGACTGCAAAAGACCCGCCGGTCTCAAATGCTCTGCTTTCACCTGTTGGCACACCAAACACCGTGCCACATACTCCGCAACCTCCCTCTTCATGTTTCGCTACCAAAAGTGACTCTTGAGGTTCCGGTACATCTTCGTACCCCCAGGATGCACTGTGTACTTTAAACGGTGAGCTTCATCCATGATCTCTCTCCGAAGGTCTGCATTGGCTGGGACGCAAAGTCTTCCCTTGAATGTAATAGCACCCCGGCTATTGAGAGAGAAGTCCGCACTACCCTTGGCAATTTCCTTGTCCCGAAAAGCCAACAAGTCAGCATCCGTGGCCTGGTACTCCTGGATCAAATCTATAAGGTACGGCCGAACCGTAACATTTGCCAAAACAGGACTGCGGACAGAATCATTCACACTGATGTCTAGATTTGCCAAATCGTCTAACAGTCTCCATTCCCGCACCAACATGTGAGCCAACAACCCCGATGGTTTCCTACTCAAAGCGTCTGCCACCACATTTGCTTTTCCCGGGTGATATTGGATCGTGCACTCATAGTCTTTTAAGAACTCAATCCAACGCCGTTGTCGCAAATTGAGCTCTTTTTGGGAAAAGAGGTACTTGAGGCTCTTGTGGTCCGTGTACACATAGAACTCCACCCCGTACAGATAATGTCGCCAAATTTTGAGTGCAAACACGACCCCCGCAAGCTCCAAGTCGTGAGTGGGGTAGTTCTTTTCATGCTCTTTCAACTACCTTGATGCATAGGCAATGACTTTCTTGTGTTGCATTAGGACACACCCGAGTCCGACGTGCGAGGCATCACTATACACCTCATACCCAAAAGGTCCAGATGGCACAATAAGGATAGGGGCTGTGGTGAGGCGTTTCTTCAACTCTTGGAAACTTACTTCACATCGGTCACTCCAACTGAACTTTGCATTTTTCCTTGTCAAGTAGGTGAGAGGTGCAGCCAAACTGGAGAATCCCTCCACAAATCTCTGGTAGTAGCTTGCCAATCCGAGGAAACTACGTATCTCCGTGACGCTCTTGGGCCTCTCCCAACTCATGATTGCCTAAACCTTGGCTGGATCTACAGAAATGCCCTCGGCCGACACCACGTGTCTAAGAAATGCGACCTTCTCTAACCAGAACTCGCACTTACTCAATTTGGCATATAGCCTATGCTCTCTCAACATCTCCAGAGCAAGGCGGAGGTCTCGTGCGTGATCTTCCCGTGTCTGGGAATACACCAAAATGTCATCAATGAATACAATCACGCATCGATCCAAGTAAGATCGGAACACCCGGTTCATCAAATCCATGAATGCTGCCGGTGCATTCGTCAGCCCAAAAGGCACGACAAGGAACTCGTAATGCCCATACCGAGTCCTGAAAGCCGTCTTCGGAACATCTTCCGCCTTGATCCTTAATTGATGATACCCCGATCTAAGATCAATTTTGGAGAAGAATCTCGCTCCCTTCAGTTGGTCGAACAAGTCATCGATCCTTGGCAAGGGATAACGATTCTTGATAGTTACCTTGTTCAACTGACGGTAGTCTATACACATTCTCATCGACCCGTCTTTCTTCTTTACAAAAAGGACCGGAGCTCCCCACGGTGACACACTTGGTTGGATGAAACCAAGTTGTTGTAACTCCTCAATTTGCTTCTTCAATTCTTCAAGCTCTATCGGGGCCATTCTATATGGGGCTCTTGAAATCGGAACGGTGCCTGGAGTAAGCTCTATAGCGAACTCAATCTCCCGATTCGGAGGTAACCCGGGAAGTTCCTCCGGAAACACGTCCAAGAACTCACTCACGACCGGAATGGCCGAGGAGTTTTGTGCTTCTGGGTTTGCTATACTCAAAACTGCGAGGCGAGCAATGTCCCTCTCTCTTAATCCTCGGAAGTGAAAAGGCTTACCCCCTTCCGGCTTGAAATTCACCATCTTTTCAAAACACGCAACATTCCCGTGATGGTTTGACAACCAATCCATCCCTAAGATGACATCAAAATCCAAGTCTTGAAAAGCTAGGACAATGAGATCGGCTAACAGTTCATTCTCCCCCACTTAAACCACACTATCCCTGAATATCTTGTCCGTATCAACTGACTTGCCGAGTGGAGTTGCAAGGGTCAACTGCTGCTTTAACGGAGTAGCCTCAGTCAAAAATCCCTTCGCGAAACTAGGTGACACAAAGGAGTGAGTGGATCCTGTGTCGATCAACACTCGGACGAGACACTCGTTCACTAATAAAGCGCCTGTGCGATTAAGTAGCTACTATTAGTAGATTTCAAACAACAACAAGCATCATACATAGGTAACCCTTAGTATAAATAATCACATAATAAACCATAGAAATTTTATACAACTTAAACTCAAAATTCTCGCGTACCTTGCACGACATCATCAGATGCACGTGCGTCTCTCTCTGACAGGGCGAAGACTCGGCCCTGTGTGGCTGGGCGAGGAGGCCGGGTAGACTGTGAGGCCCTGGAAGTCTGGGAAGAGCTAGGCTGGGATGTCTGTCTAAATGGGGGCCTGCTCACTGAGGACTGAGCTGGCATATGACGTCGGGGACAATCTCTAACCATGTGGCCTTGGTCACCACAATGGAAGCAACTTCCTGAAACCCTCCGGCATTCTCCCACTGGATGCCTCCTTCCACAAAGGGTGCAGATATCATGCGCATAGGTGGGAGGAGCATATCCCGTAGCCTGAGTCACTGCAGGGCGAGGAGCATATGAGGTAGCCGGGCGCAAGGTCGATGGAGCAAAAGAGCGAGGAGCCTGTGGTGCCGAATACATCCTCTGTGACTGAGCCGGCCCTACGGACTGATACAAGCTAGTCCTTGCTCTCTTCTCCCCTGAACTACTCGACTTTCCTTTTTCTATTTCTCTTCTTTTGAAAAACTCCACGGAGTTTGACTCGGCCAAAAGTGCCTTATCAACAACTTCGGAATATGTCTCATGTCTAAACATCGAGACTCGGTCCTTGAGGTAAGCCTTCAATCCTCTCTCAAATTTCCGGGCTTTCATAGCCTCGGTCACTATCATGTGTGGAGCAAATCGAGATAGCTCTGAAAATTTGGCTTTATAAGCCGTTACTGACATATTACCTTGCTCCAAGGTAATGAATTCGACATCCATCTTTTCTTTCATTCCGACCGGAAAGTACTTCTTGTTGAAAACCTCCAAGAATTCTTCCCAAGTCCAGTCTTGACCTCGCCGGGTTAACTCTCGGGTCCGAAGTGCAGACTTCCACCAATGGTCGGCCTCGCCTTCAAGCATAAAGGCGGCCTAAGTGACCCTTTCCACTTCCGTAGGTGCCAATACCGAGAATATCTTCTCGAGTTGCCGAATCCAACCCTCGGCGACAAGTGGATCAATGCTTCCACAAAAAGTTGGAGGCCTCATCCTCCGAAAAGCTTCTATCCCGGCTTGGGCTCGGTTAGGAGGAGCCGGTATAAGTGCCGCATTAGGCGGAGTGGCCGGTTGCCTTGCCGCCAACATAGCCAAAGTCTCGACTATGGATGCGAATGCTTGGGCAAAGTCGGGTTGATCATCACCCGATGGAGCATCACCTCCATTACCCCTCATGTTGTACCCGCGACCCCGAGTATTGCGTCTCATGATTTCTCCTGAGAAATACAATACAACATGAGTCTAACTTGGATACGCATTTAGTACAAATTTCGCAATTCACTCAATACATATTCATCAAGCATATTTAATAAGTACAACAAAAATAATGTACACATGGTATATAACACAATAGCATAACATACAATCCGTGTTCCTAGCGTAGGACTCTATGTTCGGTTGAAGTTCAACCCATTTTGACTAAGACTAACTTGTTAGTCTATACTTGGAATACAACTCTCTAAGGTGATTCTAATACCTTGTTCAATCATCCAAGTGACCCTAGGGACTCTAATGCCTAGAGCTCTGATACCACCTCTGTCAAGCCCCAAAATACCCCCTAGGAGTTTAGGGATATTTTAGATGTGACACTTCGTACCTGCCAAACCATCCTGTAATGCACAAGATAAACACAGTACTAAACAATGATAATCAGAGCGCGGAAGCTAAACATAATTTACGGAAGAGAAAACTAAATTTTTCTTTTCTTTATAATGATCCAAAATGTAGTATTCCAAGTTAACATAAATACAAAACACGCCTAAGTCTAAGATGGACGGGCCCACCTATCAAAGTATCAAAATACATAAGACCCAACATTTTCTCAATCAATAGTCACCCCCGTGGGGCCAATGGTCTAAGTCTCTCGCCTCCGCCTGAGGCTTGACTACTAGTTCCTCATACGGTTCTTCCTCCCCGTAGTCCTCCTCTATCCAAGGACCCGGATCACATATGTCAAGAGGGGCTCGCGCACCTGCCGACATGAAAGTACAGCTGAGCATGGAATACTCAGCGAGTACAGGCTACTAGCTAGCCATAACAATAATAACACACGTAATAGTCATACCATGCAAAGCAGTAATAGAAGCATCACGAACTAAACAGTATTTGACATGGTACAATACAATCATTTAAAATTGTGTGCATGAATGCAAAAAAACCGATAAAACCCAAGCTTGAAACCTATGTCCTGTCTCGATATGCCTCGTAGAAATCATGTATGCGTGCATGCATGAATGCATGATCATCATTTTGTAAACTTTCATCTTGTAACTTGTGAGCCAGAGGCTAGCACCCGAATCTCCCTGGGCTGCCAACCTCCTTGATATGCAATGCACTTGTGAGCCAGAGGTGAGTACCCGAATGTCCCTGGGCTACCAACCTCCTTGATATGCAATGTTTGGTTTTCTTGTGAGCCAGAGGCTAGTACCCGAATCTCCCTGGGCTACCAACCTCCTTGACAATAGGTGATTTTTATTACTTGTTTAGTTTTCTTGTGAGCCAGAGGCTAGTACCCGAATTTTCCCTGGGCTACCAACCTCCTTGACAATAGGTGTTTTAGGGGTTTTCTTGTGAGCCAGAGGCTAGTACCCGAATTCTCCCTGGGCTACCAACCTCCTTGACATGCAATATTTTATTGTTGTTATTATTAGATGCATATGCTCTCGAAAAACTCGGTCATGTGTGCATGCGTGCTCATGTGCGTGCCAATAGTGAAAAACGTGGGAATGCGGGTGACAAGAGAGATATGGCATTACATTTCATTCCATGATGTGAACATAGGTAACTTAAGTAATTTCCATAACATTTGATCAATTTATCATTTATAAGAACGCATGCATAAAACCCATTTCCATATTCTTCATTTAAACCATTTATTCATTTAAACCATTTATAAGAACGCATGCAATATTTTAAGTTTATTATTTGTGCAATGCCCATCCTCCATTATCCAATCCACAACCCACACATACCATACATCACCCATTCGGCATCCAATCGCCACATCCAATATCCATCCAAGCATCCATACCATTTCTTTATCTTGTTTATATTTATTAGGGATGATACATTTCACAAGAAAGCAACCATAATAGCATAAATCACATTTCATAAGGAAAAACCTAGATTATTGCTAGGGAAAGTTAGTAGGGTGTACTAACCTTAGATCGAGGCTTGATCTTGAAGAAACCTTGAAATAGAAGTGAAAGTATACCACTTTTTAATTTTAGAAACACAGTTCTTGGGGGGTATACATCGAATCCCAAGATCTGACTAAGATTCTAATTGATTTTATTCAATGAAGGTTAGAATAACATTCACCTTTGCGACTTTGAAATTGTTAAGTCAAATCCACGTTAGAATAGTACTCGCAAAACTTCACAAGTGTCAAGTCTCCTGTCGATTCACACGAACCTTCTTTTTCCTTTAAAGCTTTCTCTAATGGAAGTTAATGGCCCTTCCAAATTTCCAGCTCTAGGAATCTTGAATAAAGATCCAATCTTTATTGATCAAGAACCTTTCTTGATGAACAAGATGAATTCTTGCTTTTCTTCAAGATCCAATCAAGAAGACAAAAGAAGAGAGAGATGGGTGTGACCGTACACCTCAAGGAGAGAGAGGGGAGGGTGTGAGGTTTTTTTTTTAGGAGAGGGAGAGAAGAAAAAATTCTGGAGAATTATATATATATTAAAGGGCTGGGCATCCAATCCTTTATATAAGTTCTCTCTTGGTTGCTTGAATTGTAATCCAATTATAATTCATTAACCTTATCCTAATCCAATTAGGATTCCTCAATAGTTTCCTTTATTGATTATTCTCCTAATCCAATTAGGATTAATCTTAAAAGAAACCAACCTTATCCATTAGTAACTAATCTTATCCTTATCCAATAAGGAATCTTGAATTAGTAACTAACTAATGGAATCCCTAATAATTAGGGAATCTTTAATTAGTAACTAACTAACTAACTAACTAACTAACCTTATCCAATAAGGTGTTAATTAATTAGAAACTAATTAAAATAAAACTTCCTCCATAAAGTGGGCGTCCCACCCTACATGCCTAAAGGGTTTCCAAAACCCTTTTGGTCACTTGAATTATTCTTTTATAATAATTCCCAATGGGTCCTACCCATTTGGTTTTTCACATCTAATGTGATTCCACCTTTTAGAGCTTCACTATACCATATAGTGATTACTTAGAGAAATTAATTAATTTAATTATAAATTAAATTAAATACTTTAAGAAGGTCCTTGTGTGTGGGATCTAAAGGGATCTCCTATTTCCGGTTGTGGGACTAAGTACTTCACATTTTTGGTTGAAGCATTGTTACTAGGAAACACCTTTCCTAAAACTCCATTAGGATCATAGAATGTTATCTAAGTCCCTGGACTTCCACCAATCACAATTAATGTCCATTAACACAATGTGATTAACCTCCAGAAATTAGAGAATTGCTTGTAAGTACCATCTCACAATATATTTACAAATAAATCCTTCCACATTCCGATATCACATGTAAGCTTCCGGGATTGGAACAATTCCACTGTCTTAGTCCCTAACTTATGAATAGAACTCTTTCTCATGATTACTTTTCATTGAACTGAACCTCCAAAACATTTTTGAAGAAAACATTAGAAAAGAACTGACATATATATTTATATATACTTTTCCATATTAAAAATATCAACTTCGATAAAGACCATTTTACCGAAAAGCACCAGTACTGGATTTAACAGTTCAGTTCAACAAGTATCACCTTGATATCATTATCTCCAATTAAGGAGTTGTGGATTCCTTATTGAGTGTTTACACACTTCTCCAAACATAGTGTACATGACCCAACGTACCCGGAGTTAGTCCTGTGTATTGGACATTGCCGATTGGCACATCAAAGCCATATAGACAAATGTCTGAGAAAATGTTAACCTCTCAGGTCTAAGGACAATTTGTCAAATGGATAACCCTAATACAATCTGACAGTGTATTCCATAGGGTATCCACTAGTGACCCCGTTCAGTATTATGTACTTGCTACATATACTCACATGTTAGTCAAGAGTTACCACTCTCTGTGAATGAGATTCATCACACTATCTCATAGAACTACACATGTGCAAGCCATGATGAAGTACGGCGCCCAACCAGTACTCTAGAGGCTTTGAACAATATTAGGTTTACAAGGAACCGGAAAATCATATCTCCTCGCAACCTTTGCATGATTTTCCTACAATGTTACCTATGGAACTTTATGTCATCATCATATGAGACAGTGATTAATATAAATACCCTTTATAGTTGGTTGTGTGAATATGATGTTTGTCTAATCAACATAGAAAAGTCTCTTATTGGCTTTCGAGGGCATATATGTCCAACAAGAAGCTCTACTTGCAAGAAGGAAGTCTTTGCTTGAAAGAGGATTGGCGTGGGGAAGAAACCCCTTTCAAGACATACGTGAGATGGCTGCCCTAGCTTGGAGAGTGGCTCCCACACGAGCTTGAGTCTTGAACTTGAAGCAATCGAAGTTTGAGGACGACCTAGGATGGTCCACCCCTTTGATTCCTTCCTCAATGGAAATCCTAGGTTAGAAACCCCCTTCTTCTCACTCTCTATCTCTCAAAATCTCTTAAGTGATGAGAATGAGGCCCTAAGGCTCGGGCAAAGCCTTATAGGAAAGGGTTTAACCCCCAAAAGATGAAAATGCCCTTAATGAAATTTCTGCAAAAACGCGAAGACCGAGCGATCGGTGGTTATGACCGATTGATCGGTTGCCTACCGAGCGATCGGTGTTATTGACCGATCGACCGGTCAAAAACTCACTCTCTGGAAAATTTCCCCATACAAATTTTTCGACCAGTCGATAGCCTCCGATCGATCGGTGCTCTGCTGGTCCCGACTGTTTTGGCCATATCTTTTGACTCGTTCGTCCGATTTCGACGATTCAACTTGCGTTGGATTCGTCTCTCGAAAACGCACATTTCTGATGTTTTGGAATTTCCAATTTCTCCTCTATTTATTAATTAGACTACGCGGAAGGCCATTCAACTATGAAATACTTATTCATTTAAAGATGGAAAAGTCTTGGGTGCTACAATATTACTATAGGATTAGAGTGGAAATGGGATAAGTCCAAGTAGTGGAATTTAGTGAAAAATGGACTTAGTGTCAAAATTGTAGAGCACTGATCGATCGGTCACAATAGAGATCAATCGGTCCAAAATCAATCGCTCGGTCCAAAGTACTGATCGATCGGTCCAAGAACGATCAATCGGTATCTATCGACTTGTCTAAAAATTTGTATGGGGAAAAATTCCAGAGAGGGTGTTTTCAACCGATCGCTCGGTAGGCGACCGATCGCTTGGTCATAACCACCGATTACTCGATCTTTCGCGTTTTACAGAAATTTCATTAAGGGCTTTTTCATCTTTTGGGCATTCCACCCTTGCCTATAAGGGCTTGCTCGAGCCAAGGGTGTTCACAAACACCCTTAGCAAAAGTTTTGAGAGAGAGTGAGAAAAGAAAGGGGTTTTTCTCCTAGGGCATCAAGTTGAGAGAAATCAAGGGTTTGAGGACCTAAGATTGTCCCCAAAGCTTGGATACCTTAATCCAAGGCTCAAGCACGTGAGGAGCACCTCCTCCAAGCTTGACAGCAACTCCACGCACGTTTTGGAGGGTTTGTCTCACTTATTCAAGGTCGGTACCCTATGCTATCCTCCTAGCCATGTTTTCCCTTTTTCTTTTCTTCTTCCTTGTTTTTCCCTAAATTATGAATGTGCTATGAGATGGGACGCATGAGTAGAGATGGATGTTGGGAGATAGATGTCGTGTGTATGTAATGTGATGAACTAAATGGGAAGGGTATTTCACCAAATAATGAACACACATGGATGATGGATGGATTGGATGACTCATTAATCAAGAAAGCATGATTTAAGGCATGTGGAAATTTCTAGGGTTTTATGCTAGTGTGTTAAATTGCTTTCTAGAATGGCATGTGGTAAAGTGAATGCTTATTTAATGAATTGTATACTATGAAATTCAATATGCCATGTTTATTTCCAAGCTATAGCATGTACACGACCTCACGAGCACGACATGCAAACAAGAGTCAAGCATGGTTTATCGGGTTTTCAAGAACAAGGGTTTTATTCTCGGTTCATGAATACCATGGCAGGCCAAACATAAGAGTTTGTAGATAGAGGTAGGGCATATCTTAAGATATGTTTTGCCTCGCTTTTAACAAGACAATTTGACAAGAACAAGAACACGTCAAGCAAGATGCTAGTGCGCCTCCAAGCATGCATGTTTACTTTATTGGGTTTTCGCAAAAGAGGGAGTTTATACTTCCCTCTCTTCAAGTTGTTTATTACATATTTCGCAAAAGAGGGGGTTTACACCACCCTCCCTTAAAGTTGTTCAAGGGCACTAACATCCCAAGCGCATGAGCATGTTTAAAATTTCAAGCAAGCATGAGCATTTTCATTTCATGGAATGACATGCATGACACGACAAGACAAGCAAGACATAACACGACAAGACAAGCAAGACAGAACATGACAAAGCAACTTTGCAAGCATGAAAAGAGTATTTTAAGTCAAGTCAAGCACAGGATGATTTCAAGAGTTTTCCTAGCTTTGATGTGATGCAAGCATGAAATATAAACTGTTTACCTTCCTGTTATGATGTGAACTGCTTCCGCTTTATTTCCATTATTATATTGATATGACTGTTGGTTAGTATTTTTCACCCTCTAAGAGGAGTACTTCGAGGAGGTCCCTGCTGAGGAGCCACATGTTGATGGTTACTGTAGCACCCCTGACTTTTCTATACTTAATGAATACCGTTTTCGTAGCTAATTGGCCTTTCTCGTAGTCTAATTAATATATAAGGGAGAAATTGGAAATTTTGAAATGTCAAAAATGTTCTTTTTCAAAAGACGAATCCAACGCAAGTTGAATCGTCGAAATCCGATGAGCGAGTCAAAAGATATGGTCAAAACAGTCCAGACCTGCAGAGCACCGATCGCTCGGTCCAGTCAGCGATGGATCGGTAGCTATCGCACGGTCAAAAATTTTGTATGGGGAAATTTTCCAGAGAGTAATTTTTTGACCGGTCGATCGGTCAGAACACCAATCGCTCGGTAGGCAACCGATCAATCGATCATAACCACCGATCGCTCGGTCTTCGAGTTTTTGTAGAAATTTCAGTAAGCGCTTTTTCGTCTTTTGGGCATTAAACCCTTACCCATAAGGGCTTGCTCGACCCTTTGAGCCCTCATTCACTACACTTAGGGATATTTGAGAGAGAGGGAGAAGAAACTAGGGTTTCAAAGCCCCCTTTCCATTTGAGAGTAAGATCAAGGGTTTAAGCACCCAAGAGCATCCCTAAAAGCTTGGATTTCGAAAATCCAACCTCAAGCTCGTGTGGGACTCCTTCTCCAAGGTAGGGCAGCATTTTCCACTGCAACTTCAAGGGTTTCTTGCCCACACCAAGCCTTCTTCAAGTAAAGATCTTTCTTCTTGCAAGTTGGAGCTTCAATCAAGGTTTCTACCAAGGATAAGCCTTGATTCAAAGTTAGTACACCCTACTAACTTTCCCTTGCAATAATCTAGGTTTTCTAGTGTAAATGGTGATTATTTATATTATGCTTTCCTTCCCTATGCATTGTATTAACTCAAGAAATATAAACAAGATAAGGGAAATGGAATGGATGTGTGGATGGGAGATTAGATGTGGCGATTGGATGCCGAATGTGTGATGTATGATATGTGTGGGTTATGAGTTGGAAATGGAGGATGGGCATTGTACAAATAACAAACTTACCTTTGTGTGATTGGATGGAAAATATGCAGTTAAAGTAAGGAGATGAACTACTAAGGAACAATGTATGTGATGCGTTTGACGAAATGCCTAAACTATGAAATAATGATTTAAATGAAGAAATGGAAAGGGGCCTTATGCATGTATTCTCATGAATGATGAATGGATTTAAATACCATGTCGATTACTCAAATTCTCATATGCATGTATTGTGAATTGAATGGTGATGTCATATCTCTCTTATTATCCTTATTCCATGATTGCCACGATTGACACGTACACGAGCACGCATGATAGCATGAACCGAGATTTCAAGAGCATATGCATATAATAACCAACAAGAAAATATTGCATGTCAAGGAGGTTGGTAGCCCAGGGACATTCGGGTACTAGCCTCTGGCTCACAAGAAAACCATACATATCAAGGAGGTTGGCAGCCCAGGGAGATTCGGGTGCTAGCCTCTGGCTCACAAGTTACAAGATGCAAGGTTTCAAGAAGATGACAAGACATTCATGCATGCACGCATACATGATTTCTGTAGTGCATACCGAGACATGGAAATGGGTTTTCAAGCATGAGTTTTATCGGCGTTTTTGCATTCATGCACATCAAGATGATAATATTGCTCCATGTTTAATATTGTTTAATTCTATGATTTTACTATTGCCTGGAATTGATGATTGGTATTGTACTATTCCTTGCATGTTTATTATTGTTATGGATAGCTAGTAGCTTGTACTCGTTGAGTATTCCATGCTCAGCCGTACTTTCATGTCGGCAGGTTCTGAGGGAGCCCTCAACCCGGAGCCTTGGGTCAAGGAAGAATATATAGAGGAGAGAGAGCCGTCTATCCCACTGCAGTCTCAGGCGGACCGAGACCTTGACGTGTGGCCGTACCTCGACTACTGTTGAGGGGAGAGTACGAGAGGGTGCTTATGTATTCTGACATTTTGATAGGTGGGCCTGTCCACCTTAGACTTAGACATGTTGTATATATATTAACTTGGAATACTATTTTGGAAATCTTAGAAGAAAAGAAAAAGTTAGTTTACGCTTCCGCATTTATGTTTAGCTTCCGCGTTCTGATTTTCATTGTTTTAGTACTTAAATTATCTTGTTAATGACAGGATGGTTTGGCAGGTACGTATAGTCACGCCTAAAGTATCCCTAAACTCCTAGGGGGTATTTTGGGGCGCGACAGTGACCATTAGGTGGTAGATTCTAAGTGAATGTGGGTGAGAACGAGAGATTATATACTCATGTATTTTGGCGGTCATGTCCGAACCTTTCTTTTGTTTACACTTATGTATAAAACTTGGATCATGTATATACATAGAGGTTTTGGTTAGACTTCCACTGTGCCATGTTAGTTTATGCTTCCGCTATTTTGTCCTCTGTTGTATATGCTCCGTGTGCTTTGTAGGATGGTTTATCAAGCATGTCATGTAGGTCATGATAAGTCATCCAAGATTCACTCTAACTCGTAGGGTGGGTTTTGGGTCACGACAATCATTTTAATGGGAAATGATGCAGTTTTCAAAATAGTAGGAATTATAGTGGAATTAAGAAAATCAAATTGTTTGATGGAATAATTTGAACCCTAACAAATGTTAGGCATGTACCCGGCCCGGCCTTAAAAAGAATTTAATTTATTTGGCTATAATGGAGGACGCTACGTATAGATACACCGCTTCAGGTGGAGATCTCAAGGTAGTGAAGGGAGCTCTTATTATTTTAAAGGCTGAAAGAATTAGAACACAATATAAGACGATAGGCAACACTGTGATAGGTGGAGCTGCAATTTGTTCATCAGATAGGAATAATGAAATTAAGGTAAAGCATATGAGTTTGGGCCATATGAGTGAGAGAGGTTTAATGGAACTTGTCGCGACCCAAAACTCCACCTTGGTCATAATGGGACTTCGGGTCGTGACATTTCTTTCTTAATACCTGCCAATCTCATAGTATTCAATGTAATACTAAAACAATACTCCAAAATGACGATAATAAAATTCGATATTCGTTAAACAAACCATCCTGTACAGGCATAAAACCAAGTTAAACCCAACTCATAATATACTTGGGTAACCTGATACCCAAATCAAATTGAACATATGCAACATTATATAAATTAAACTGTCTATTACAACCCTTCTCAATCACAAACTAAAATCTAATAATAGCGATAACTATCAATGTCTCTGGCTCCCTCCTCGGGAAGCTCACCTACTTCTCCCTCTTCAATGTATTGTCCCTTAATTCTTGACTCCATCATATGCTCCGGCTCTATACCTACCAACAATAACAGGTCGATTGAGTATTGAAAACTCTCGGTGTATATGTAGAGCCCCGGACCTTTTCACATTTAATGCATGACACTTTCGTTGCCATTTTGCCTTTAAAGAGGTATAATTAATAATAAAGGAAGAAATTGGAAATTTTGAAATGTCAGAAATGTCCCTTTTCGAAGTACGAACCCAACGCAAGTTGAATCGTCAAAATTGGACGAACGAGTCAAAAGATATGGCCAAAACAGTCTGGACCTGCAGGCAATCGTAGCTCGGAAGACACTAAGGACGTAGCTCGGAAGGCGCTAAGGACGTAGCATAGACAACGTACTCTGATAACGTATACGTTGTGCATCCGTTGTGCAACAGACAACGGGTACGTTGTACAGCAAAAACGTGTACGTTGTACAGCTCACTACGGGCACGTTGTACATAAGACAACGGACAACGTGTTCAGCACTATTCACAACGGACAACGGGTTTGGCACTGTTCACAGCACAACGTGTTCGGCCCTATTCACAGCACACCGTGTTTGGCACTGTTTACAGCACAACATGTTCGGCACTATTCACAGCACAACGTGTTCGGCACTGTTCACAGCACAACGTGTTCGGCAATTGTGTCTTTGCAAAAATTTCAGTAAGGGTATTATGGTCTTTTGGTCGGTTCACTCTTACCTTAAGAGTTTAACCCGAGCCTTTAGGGCATCATTCAACACTTAGATAGTTTGAGAGAATAGGAGAAAGGGGAGAAGGTGATTCCAACCTAGGGCTTGTCTTTGGAAGAGAAATCAAAGGGGTTTGAGACCCTAGATCACTTCAAGCTCGGCTCTTCTCCAAGATCTCGGCTCAAGCACTCGTGGAGAGCGTTCTCCAAGCTAGGGCAGCAGCTACAAGGTCGTTTTGGAAAGGGAATTTCTTCCTCATTTCTTCAAGGTCGGTACTTCTTACTACCCTCCTAGTTATAGTTCCTCTTTTCCCTTTATTTCTTTTGATTTTCTTTCATTTACACATGTGCTATGAGATGGATGGTTGTGAATGGTGGATGGAGATGGAATGGGGGAATGGATGCCATGTGGATAATGTGATGAACGAATGGGAAAGGGCATTGTACTAATAATGAACATACAAGTGTGATGTGAGCATAACCCACCTAGAAAAGCATGATCTAGGTTTAAATGAATAATGAATAATGAACACATCATGTTTGATGAAATGCCAAGGTGAATGAAATGAGTTGTAAATTAGGAAATGCATGCCTAATAAATTATGAATATTGCTAGGGCCTATGATAGTGTGTTTTCTTGCTTTCCCTAAATGATATGAATATTACATTGCTCAATCATTGATGTTATATGTGTTGTGAAATTACCCAAATGTCATATTTAAATTGAAATGCAAGTATGTACACGGTTCCCACGAGCACGGCATGCATGACATGATTTATCGAGGTTTTCAAGGACATGGTTAGAGGTGGGACATATCCTACGATATGTTTTACCTCGCTCTTGGCAAGGACAAGTCAATCATGCATTATCATAAGAAGGGTCTCCCTTCCCTCGCAAGTACATACATATCATAAGAAGGGTTTCCCTTCCCTCGCAAGTACATCTCACAAGGACATCTCACAAGTGAAAGGACATGACATGAGCATTTAGGAAGAAGGGTCTCTCTTCCCTCACAAGTAGTTTACTATTCCAAGCAAGCATGACATGACATGACACGGCATGACAAGCATGAGCATTTTAGGAAGAAGGGTCTCCCTTCCCTCACAAGTAGATTACTTTTCCGAACAAGCAAGCATGATACATGACATGACAAGCATGGGCATTTAGGAAGAAGGGTCTCCCTTCCCTCACAAGTAGTTTACTTTTCCAAGCAAGCATGACATGGCATGACATACATGACACGCATGATACGATAAGATAAGACAAACATGACAAGTTTTCAAGCACGGAAATGGTATTTTCAGTCAAGTCAAGTGCACGGTGTTTTCAAGGGTGTTATCGGCTTTTCATGAAATGCAAGCATGATTATAAATTGCCTTATTTCCTTGTTAGGATATTGATGGCTCCTGCTTTATATATGTGAAATGCTTCCTTCTTCCTATACTGCTATGGTTTTGCTATGACTATTGGTTAGTATTTAGTACCCGCTGAGTATTCCATGCTCAGCCGTACTTCTCATGTCTGCAGGTTCTGAGGGAGCTGCTGCTCCATTTGATGTTTGTGCTCCTGGTCCATGGGTGGAAGAGGAGTACGTCGAGGAGCCTTTGGAGGAACCTCCCGTAGAGGGTTATCAGTAGGTGGTGTTAGATTCTGAGTGGATTAGCTGTGGGTGAGATGAGAGATATACATTCATGTATTTTGGCGGGTCTGTCCGCACTTTCTTTTGGTTACTTTTTGTATAAACTTGGATTTGCGTATGTATATACATAGAGGTTTGGTAGACTTCCGCTGTGCTTTAGGGTTATGTTTCAGCTATAATGTCCTCTATTGTATATGCTCTGTGGGTTTTGCAGGTTGGTTGTCAAGCAAGTCATGACTAGTCGTCCAAAGTTCACTCTAACTCCTAGGGTGGGTTTTGGGTCGCGACAGAAGTGGTATCAGAGCTTAGGCTTTAGGTCTTTAGGGTCATTTAGAATCTTATACCACGGCTTGACAAGAGCATATGTTAGGAAACAAGTTAGGAAGGAAGTAAGTCGGGAGCGAGTCTGGTTCCAAGTGTAAGACTAGACTTTAGTCTTAGTCTAAAATGGTTGCTTAAACCAAGTACGGGTCCTAGGTACGCTAGAACGCTAAAGTATAAGTATAATGTGATGAATACTCTGATGACTTGATGTGATGTATATTAGTATTATACAACTAATACAAATTGAATTATTGTGAAACGACATTGAAATAAACTGTGGTTTCAAGTGAGACTCATGTGGTGCTATTGTTCTCAGGACTTTAGTCATGAGGCGAGGCACACGGGGTCGTGGACCACATACCAGAGCTTCCTCTTCTTCACGGGATGAGGATGAGCAGCCGGACTTCTCTCAGGTCTTAGGCTCTATTGCTGAGACACTCGCCATACTGGCGGCTCGGCAAGCTATACCATCGTCGGCGGCACCTACTCCACCGCCCGCAGCTCCAGTACATCGTACAGCTGGAGTTGAGGCATTCCGGAGATTGAGGCCTCCATCCTTCCATGGGAGTGTGGACCCTCTTACTGCGGAGGCTTGGATCCTCTAGGTTGAGAAGATATTTGCGGTGCTCTCTCCTACAGAGGAAGAGAAAGTGGCATGGGCAATTTTTATGCTAGAGGGTGAGGCCCACCATTGGTGGTTGTCCGCATTGAGGACACGGGACTTGACCATGCAAGGTCAACCGTGGACTTGGGAGGAGTTTAAGGACACGTTCTATAAGAAGTATTTCCCGGTTGGAGCTCGGGAAAAGAAAGAGAGAGAATTCATCAACCTTGAGCAAGGTTCGATGTCTGTGGCCGCTTATGAGGCCAAGTTGTCGGAGCTATCACACTTCGCGACACACATGATTGCCACCGAGGTAATGAAGGCGAGGAGGTTTGAGCAAGGGCTCAAGGATGTCATCATGGAGAAAGTGTCGGTCTTCAGGCACGCCACTTACGCTGAAGTAGTGGATAAAGCCTTGTTGGTTGAGACCAATTCAGAGACCGTGTCCAAGAAGAGAGAATTGGCGAGAGGCCAATCTAGTGGTTCGGTACCTTTAGAGAGGCGGGCCCGGACTGGTCCTTATCAGTTTACATGGCCAGCACCACAGATGAGGCCAACTTATGTGCCTCCAGCACCCTGGCAGTACGTGCCACAGGCACCTCGACCTCAGGCTCTTCCGGCCCCACGGCCAGTTACACCTCAGGCAGCGAGGTATACACCACCTTCGGCCCCTCCGGCCTACACATATGAGGTCTGCACTTCATGCGGCAAAAGGCATCCGGCAGGAGATTGCCGAAGAGCATCTGGTGAATGTTATCATTGCGGTCGCCAGGGCCACATGATCAGGGATTGCCCTAGCCGGCATTTACCAGGCCAGTCTCAGGGTAGTAGGCCCCCAGCACGCCCAGCAGGATCATACCAGGCGTCATCTCAGACTACCCGGTCTACACCTCAGTCTCGCCAAGCAAACCAGGGGTGAGTTTTTGCCTTGACAGAGGGTGATGCACTTGCATCTGATGATGTGGTGCAAGGTACACAGTTAGAGTTAATTTCTTTATTCGTGATTATTATGTTATGCTCTATTCTCTGCGTACGTACTTGGCATGTTCTATATGTATATATACCTACATGTATACGCTGTTGATGCATGGATTAACTCCGCTAGTTAAAATTTCAGGAACCCTACTAGTCAATGAGTATTTGGCTCGAGTGTTGATTGATACCGGGTCTACTCATTCGTTTGTCTCGCCGAGTTTTTCAGAAGGCTTTTCTGTAGAGCCTAGTCAGCTAAAACGGAGTTAGCCATTTCGACTCCGCTCGGCAAAACAGTATTGGCAGATAAAGTGTATAGAAATAGTGCAGTCCAAGTTGGAAGCCACGAGTTGGCAGTTGATCTCATCGTCCTTGGATTCCAAGACTTTGATGTTATATTGGGAATGGATTGGTTAGCAGCACGTCATGGGCATGTAGCTTGCTTTGAGAAAATAGTACTCTTCAAGCCAGTAGAAGGAAAACCATTCCACTTTCCCGGGTTGAAAAGTAGATATATTGCTCATTTTGCGGCGTTGAGCTTAGCTAACCCCGAGGCAAAGGACTCATCGACTATTCCGGTTGTGAGTGAGTTCCTGGATGTATTTCCAGAGGAGTTGCCAGGATTGCCTCCAGACAGGGAGATTGAGTTTGTGACCGAGCTTGCACCAGGCACAGCTCCTGTTTTCAGGGCTCCGTATAGAATGGTGTAGCATCCCGGACTTTTTCATCCTTAATAAATAGCACCTTCGTAGCTAATTGGCCGTTTTTGTAGTCTAATTAATAAATAAGGGAGAAATCGGAAATTCCGAAACGTCAGAAATGTTCGTTTTCGAAAGACGGATCCAACGCAAGTTGAATCGTCGAAATCCGACGAGCGAGTCAAAAGATATGGTCAAAACAGTCCAGACATAACAGAGCACCGAGCGCTCGGTCATTACCTGCGATCGATCGGTCAACCACCGATCGCTCGATAGCTGTCGCACAGTTAACTTTTTTGTATGGGAAAAATTTCCAGAGAGCGTGTTTTTGACCGATCTCTCGGTCATAACACCGATCGACCGAAAGCCACCGATCGCTCGGTCCATACCACCGATCGATCGGTCAGACGCAGATTTTCTTCATTAAGGGTGTTTAAGACTTTGACCATCACCCTTTGCCTATAAATAGGCTGAGTTCGTGCCTTAGGGTTTCAGAAACCCTCTGTGCCCTATCTTAGGAGATTTTGAGAGAGAAAAGAAGGAGAGGAACTACTTGTTGATCAAGCTTGTGGCAGATCAAGGTTCTTCCACTTCCCTTGGTGATTCTCAACCAAGAACACAAGGTTATTGCTTGTTCCAGCCATTGGGAGTCAAACTCATTGATTTCTCCAAGGTAGATACACTCTACTACAATCTTGCAATCCTACTAGTTACTAAATATGATTCTTCTTATCTATGCCCTATCTTTATGTATTGATTTTATGTATGAAAATGTGTGATTATATACTTGGATGAAGGTTACTATTATGATGCACTCTAAGTGTTTGATAAAATACCTCTAAGGGATTCTATGCTTAAATGTGATGATTTCTCTTATTAAGTGCATATGCTCGCATGTCTCGCATGAACCGATGGTTTCCATGGATTTCTCCAAGTACAAACAAAGGTTTTTCACGAAAAGACGAATAATGAATGATTCTAAGTAACTCTATGATTTCTCTAAGATCGTTTCACAAGCTCTAAGGATCATACCATGCTCACAAGGAAACTCTATGGTAATGCTCTAAGATCGTCTCACAAGCTCCACGGATCACAATGAAATGCTCTAAGATCTCTAAGGTTATGCTCTATGGAAATGCTCTAAGGTTATTGCTCTATGCTCTATGTCTCTACGGATCATAATGACTCTAAGTAACTCCATGAACTCACAAGAACTCATAAGGTTATGATTATCGATTGACTCACACGGTTACAGTTTTATTATCTCACATACGTTTTCACGGTTTCCATGCTTTAAGGAATCTACGGATTTCATTCTCCATGTCTTGTATGCTCCATGCCTAACCGCTTTATTGTTATTAGTTTGTATACACTGAGTATTCCATGCTCAGTCGATATTGTTATGATCGGCAGGTGCTCGGGTTCCATTCGATTTGTGTGGCGAGGAACCTTGGGTCGAGGAAGAGTACCGTGACCCGGAGCCTTCCATGGATCACTATCATGACGATGGTGCTTTAGATAGGAGTCGTGACTTCGATTTCTGTTGATCGACCGGCTTAGAACTTGTGTCTTTTGTTATGTGAGTGTGGGGTTTGTCCACTCCACTTTTGTGTTTCTCACGCATGTACACTTGTTGGTTCTTACTTGAGCCAAGTTATAGGAGTATTCATTTTGCTTCCGCTATGTTTAGTATTTTGTTTTCCGCTGTGCATTGTATTTCATTTCCGCTATGTATATTCAGGTACTCTGACAGGTTTCCACGTGTGCCTTATGTATCATACTGGAGGTATGATACGGCGGTCACAAGTCAAGGTACCCTTAACTCCTAGGGGGTATTTTGGGTCGCGACAGACTTGGTATCAGAGCTAGTTATGTCTAACGACAGACTTAATTAGGTCACTCAGGCTTGGCCTAAGCGGAAGTAATTCCTATGAATTGAACTTAGAACTCAGAAGGACTCAGTTGTCTTAGGCTTGTTACCACGACATAACCGGTACCAAGTGAATCCTTAGGTCAGTATAGGATCCGAGATTGATGTGGTCCTATGCGAGGTTCTAGTATAGGCTCTAAAGTATAATTATATGATGATGTATATATACCTCGATGTATACTATGTGCAGTATAGCATTTCATGATTATTGAATTGCTATATGATATGTGAGGTTTGGTATCCAGTTAGACTCATGTTTTGCCAAATTGATCTCAGGATTCGATATCATGAGACGTGGCAATCGGGGTCGAGGTTACCATACTCGGAGGGCCGAGTGTGAAGTTCCGAGAGAAGAGGAACCGTTGTATTTCACGAATGCTATGGACTCCATAGCCGAGACTTTGGCATTGTTGGCAGCAAGGCCTATGCCTACCCCACCGTCCACGCCTGTGCCTACACCGGTGCATCACACCGCTGGGCTCGAAGGTTTTAGGAGACTGCGGCCTCCTACATTCTATGGCACTCTAGACCCCATGGTGGCCGAGTCTTGGATTATGCAGCTGGAGAAGACCTTCCGGGCTCTCCGTTGTACCGATGAGCAAAGGGTAGAATGGGCTTCCTTTGTGATGGAAGGTGAAGCCGAACACTGGTGGAGAGCTGCCCAAAGGCAGAGGGATGTTGCTAAGGCAGGTGTGCCTTGGACTTGGGCGGAGTTCTTAGAGACTTTCAGGGAACAGTACTTTCCCAGGTTTATTCGGGAACAAAAGGCGAGAGAGTTTATGCTTTTGGAGCAAGGGTCGATGAGCGTAGCCGAGTATGAGGCTAAGTTCACCGAGTTGTCTAGGTTTGCTCCGCACTTGGTGGCTACTGAAGACCTACAGGTCAGGAAGTTTGAGATGGGCTTGAAGGCTTTCATCCGAGATCGGGTGTCCATTCTCCAGGTAGATCCTTGCAGCCTACCCAGCAGCCTCGTCAGGCAAAACAGGGCAGAGTCTTTGCCATGACTGATAGAGACGCACAGGCATCTGATGATGTTGTGCAAGGTACGCACGAACTAGTCCTTGTCAAAGTTCTAATATTGCCATGATATGTTCGTATCTATATATATCCTATGTGGTGTTTTGCGATGTTTGTATCTATATGTACAGTTGTGTTATAACTGAGATGATTCAAATTCTCAGGTTCGTTGCTCGTAAATGAATGTTTGGCAAGAGTGTTGATAGACACAGGATCCACTCACTCGTTCGTTTCACCAAGCTTTGCCAAGGGCTTTACGTCCGAGCCAAGCAAGCTACCTAGGGAGTTGTCCATTTCGACTCCATTGGGAAAATCTATTGAGACAGATAAAGTGTATCCGGATAGTGTTGTACAAGTCATGCAGCACGAGTTGCCAGTCGACTTGATCCTTCTGGGAATTCAGGATTGGGATTTCGATGTCATCCTAGGTATGGATTGGCTCTCAACTCACCATGGACACGTGGTGTGTTTCGAGAAGGTGGTGCATTTTAAACCCGTGGGGTTAAAGCCGTTTCATTTCAGGGGACTTCAGAGAAGAGACATTGCCCGCTTTGCAGCTCTTAGTCTCGAGGGTGTAGAAGTGCGAGACTCCACACCCATTCCAGTGGTATGTGAGTATATGGATGTTTTTCCGGAAACCTTGCCGGGATTGCCTCCCGATCGTTCAATCGAGTTTGCGATTGAGCTAGCTCCAGGCACAGTTCCGATTTCAAGAGCTCCGTATAGGATGGCCCCTATTGAGCTTAAGGAGTTAAAAGAGCAGTTAGAAGAATTGCAAGGCCTTGGTTTTATCCGGCCAAGTGTTTCACCTTGGGGAGCTCCGGTTCTCTTCGTGAAGAAGAAAGATGGATCAATGCGTATGTGCATTGATTACAGGCAATTGAACAAGGTCACGATCAAAAATCGTTATCCATTGCCTCGGATAGACGACTTGTTTGACCAATTGAAGGGTGCGCAGTTTTTTTCCAAGATTGACCTTCGATCTGGTTATCATCAGTTGAAGATCAAGAAAGAGGACATTCCGAAGACAGCATTCCGAACTCGATACGGTCATTACGAGTTTTTGGTCATGTCTTTTGGACTGACTAACGCGCCGGCAGCATTCATGGATTTGATGAATCGGGTGTTCAGATCGTCTCTCGATCAATGTGTGATCGTGTTCGTAGATGATATCCTTGTGTATTCACAGTCACAGGAGGATCACACGAGAGATCTCCGTCTGGTCTTGCAGACACTTCGAGAGCATAGTCTGTATGTTAAGTTGAGCAAGTGCGAGTTCTGGCTGAACAAGGTGTCTTTTCTTGGACACGTGGTATCTGCTGAAGGTATTTCAGTTGATCCTGCAAAGATTGAAGCGGTGATGAATTGGGAAAGGCCGAAGAGTGTCACCGAGATTCGTAGTTTCCTCTGGTTGGCAGGATATTACCGAAGGTTTGTGGAAGGATTTTCAAGTTTAGCAGCTCCGCTTACCTATCTCACACGGAAGAACACGAGGTTCACTTGGAGTGATAAGTGCGAGGCTAGTTTCTTGGAGTTGAAAAAGAAGCTTACTTCGGCTCCTGTTCTCACAGTTCCATCTGGGAGCGGTGGTTTCGAAGTCTATAGTGATGCTTCACTAGTGGGACTTGGATGTGTTTTGATGCAGCATAAAAAGGTGGTCGCCTATGCTTCCCGTCAGCTGAAGGAGCATGAGCAGAATTACCCCACACATGACTTAGAGCTCGCTGCGATCATTTTTGCACTGAAACTTTGGCGTCACTACCTCTACGGAGAAGAATTCGCGGTGTTCACAGACCACAAGAGCTTGAAGTATCTTTTCCTCTAGAAGGAGTTGAATATGAGGCAGCTTCGTTGGATGGAGTTCATGAAGGACTACGACTGTTCCATCCAGTACCACCCGGGTAAGGCTAACGTGGTGGCCGATGCTCTTAGCAGAAAACCTTACGGAGTTATGGCTCAATTGAGAGTGCAAGAGTGGAAGTTATTACATGATATGTGTCATTTGGACACTACTCTCAGGCATGTCACGTATGGGCCGATAATGTCCAATGTGGTGGTTAGGCCACAGATCTTGAACCAGATCAAGGAGTTACAGAATTCAGATGTTGAGTTGCTTGCTTACCGAGACAAGTCGGTGAGTAACAGCAATCAGGAGTTCGCTTTAAATGATGATGGTGCTATCACATTTAAAGGCAGGTTGTGTGTCCCCACCGACACAGTTTTGAGGGATGAAATTTTGAATGAAGCTCACCGATCAAAGTACACGGTACATCCGGGAGGTACTAAGATGTACCAGAATCTCAAGAAGCACTACTGGTGGCGAAACATGAAGAGGGAAGTTGCTGAGTACGTCGCCAGATGTTTGATTTGCCAGCAGGTAAAAGCCGAGCATCAAAGGCCGGCAGGTCTTTTGCAGTCCCTTCCTATTCCGGAGTGGAAATGGGAGAACATCTCGATGGATTTCATTGTGGGTTTGCCGCGAACGGCAAAGGGCTCCGATGCTATTTGGGTGATTGTGGACAGGTTGACTAAGTCTGCACATTTTATTCCGTACCGAACTACTTTCAATGTAAATCAGTTGGTAGCCCTATATGTTAAGGAGGTGGTTCGACTGCACGGTGTGCCAGTTTCTATCGTGTCTGATCGAGATCCTCGGTTTACTTCCAGGTTTTGGAAAACTTTCCAGGATGCTATGGGTTCTCGTTTAGAATTCAGTACCGCCTTCCATCCTCAGACCGATGGACAAACGGAGAGGGTGAATCAAGTAGTGGAGGATATGCTCCGAGCTTGTATGCTGGATTTTCAGTGTAGTTGGGAGGAACAGTTGCCGTTGGTTGAGTTTGCCTACAACAATAGCTATCAGGCAAGCATCCAAATGGCACCTTTTGAAGCTCTGTATGGTCAGAGTTGTCGATCACCGCTATACTGGGATGAAGTTGGTGAGAGGAAGATTCTTGGTCCTGAGTTGATAGAGCGGACCGCAGAAAGGGTCAAAATTATCCGGGAGCGATTGAAAAGTGCTCAGGATAGGCAGAAGAGTTGTGCGGATACACGCCGCAGAGATTTAGAGTTCCGAGTTGGAGATCGGGTCTTTGTGAAGATTTCGCCGAGTCGGGGAATCATGCGATTCGGGAAGAAGGGGAAGCTTAGTCCGAGATATGTGGGTCCATTCGAGATCATTACTCGAGTTGGTGAGGTAGCTTACCGAGTTGCCTTGCCCGCTCACATGGCGGCGATCCACAACGTATTTCACGTCTCCGTGCTTCGGAAGTATATCCCGGATCCTCCTCATGTCATCGAGCTCGATCCGATAGAGATCCGAGAGGATCTTACCCTAGTTGAACAACCGGTGCAGATCTTGGATAGGAGAGATCAAGTCTTGCGCAACAAGACCGTTCCCTTGGTCTTGGTAAGATGGCAACACCATTCAAGGGAGGAAGCTACTTGGGAACGAGAAGCCGAAGTACGAGAAAAGTACCCCCATTTATTTGTTTAAGGCCTTGGCATTCCCTTGTATTTTGTTATAGTTTTACGCATGTATGTATCTTCCAAATTTCGGGGATGAAATTTTTGTAAGGGGGGAGAATGTAGCATCCCGGACTTTTTCATCCTTAATAAATAGCACCTTCGTAGCTAATTGGCCATTTTTGTAGTCTAATTAATAAATAAGGGAGAAATTGGAAATTCCGAAACGTCAGAAATGTTCGTTTTCGAAAGACGGATCCAACGCAAGTTGAATCGTCGAAATCCAACGAGCGAGTCAAAAGATATGGTCAAAACAGTCCAGACATAACAGAGCACCGATCGCTCGGTCATTACCTGCGATCGATCGGTCAACCACCGATCGCTCGATAGCTGTCGTACGGTTAACTTTTTTGTATGGGAAAAATTTCCAGAGAGCGTGTTTTTGACCGATCTCTCTGTCATAACACCGATCGACCGGAAGCCACCGATCGCTCGGTCCATACCACCGATCGATCGGTCAGACGCAGATTTTCTTCATTAAGGGTGTTTAAGACTTTGACCATCACCCTTTGCCTATAAATAGGCTGAGTTCGTGCCTTAGGGTTTCAGAAACCCTCTGTGCCCTATCTTAGGAGATTTTGAGAGAGAAAAGAAGGAGAGGAACTACTTGTTGATCAAGCTTGTGGCAGATCAAGGTTCTTCCACTTCCCTTGGTGATTCTCAACCAAGAACACAAGGTTATTGCTTGTTCCAGCCATTGGGAGTCAAACTCATTGATTTCTCCAAGGTAGATACACTCTACTACAATCTTGCAATCCTACTAGTTACTAAATATGATTCTTCTTATCTATGCCCTATCTTTATGTATTGATTTTATGTATGAAAAGGTGTGATTATATACTTGGATGAAGGTTACTATTATGATGCACTCTAAGTGTTTGATAAAATACCTCTAAGGGATTCTATGCTTAAATGTGATGATTTCTCTTATTAAGTGCATATGCTCGCATGTCTCGCATGAACCGATGGTTTCCATGGATTTCTCCAAGTACAAACAAAGGTTTTTCACGAAAAGACGAATAATGAATGATTCTAAGTAACTCTATGATTTCTCTAAGATCGTTTCACAAGCTCTAAGGATCATACCATGCTCACAAGGAAACTCTATGATAATGCTCTAAGATCGTCTCACAAGCTCCACGGATCACAATGAAATGCTCTAAGATCTCTAAGGTTATGCTCTATGGAAATGCTCTAAGGTTATTGCTCTATGCTCTATGTCTCTACGGATCATAATGACTCTAAGTAACTCCATGAACTCACAAGAACTCATAAGGTTATGATTATCGATTGACTCACACGGTTACAGTTTTATTATCTCACATACGTTTTCACGGTTTCCATGCTTTAAGGAATCTACGGATTTCATTCTCCATGTCTTGTATGCTCCATGCCTAACCGCTTTATTGTTATTAGTTTGTATACACTGAGTATTCCATGCTCAGTCGATATTGTTATGATCGGCAGGTGCTCGGGTTCCATTCGATTTGTGTGGCGAGGAACCTTGGGTCGAGGAAGAGTACCGTGACCCGGAGCCTTCCATGGATCACTATCATGACGATGGTGCTTTAGATAGGAGTCGTGACTTCGATTTCTGTTGATCGACCGGCTTAGAACTTGTGTCTTTTGTTATGTGAGTGTGGGGTTTGTCCACTCCACTTTTGTGTTTCTCACGCATATACACTTGTTGGTTCTTACTTGAGCCAAGTTATAGGAGTATTCATTTTGCTTCCGCTATGTTTAGTATTTTGTTTTCCGCTGTGCATTGTATTTCATTTCCGCTATGTATATTCAGGTACTCTGACAGGTTTCCACGTGTGCCTTATGTATCATACTGGAGGTATGATACGGCGGTCACGAGTCAAGGTACCCTTAACTCCTAGGGGGTATTTTGGGTCGCGACAAATGGCCCCTATTGAACTCAAAGAGTTAAAGACCCAGTTGGAAGAATTACAAGGTTTTGGTTTCATTCGACCAAGTGTCTTACCGTGGGGTGCCCCGGTGTTGTTTGTTAAGAAGAAAGATGGCTCGATGCGGATGTGCGTCGATTACAGGCAATTGAACAAAGTCACTATAAAGAATAGGTATCCCTTGCCTAGGATTGATGACTTGTTCGATCAGTTGAAGGGAGCGAGATTTTTCTCGAAGATTGACCTTCGATCGGGTTATCACCAGTTGAAGATTAAGGTGGAAGATGTTCCCAAAACTGCTTTCAGAACTCGGTATGGACACTACGAGTTCTTGGTAATGCCTTTTGGACTCACGAACGCGCCTGCAGCCTTTATGGATTTGATGAATCGGGTGTTCCGGCCATATCTTGATAGGTGCGTGATTGTATTTGTTGATGACATTTTGGTCTATTCCCAGACACGGGAAGATCACACACGCGACCTATGCCTTGCTTTGGAAATGCTAAGAGAGCACAAGCTATACGCCAAACTTAGCAAGTGTGAGTTTTGGTTGGAAGAGGTGGCATTCCTAGGCCACGTTGTATCAGTGGAAGGCATTTCGGTGGATCCAAAGAAGATAGAGGCAGTCATGAGTTGGGCGAGGCCCAAGAGTGTTACCGAGATACGCAGCTTTCTTGGGTTGGCATGCTACTACAGGAGATTCGTAGAGGGTTTCTCTAGCCTTGCAGCACCGCTCATTTACCTGACAAGGAAGAACGCCAAGTTTGTATGGAGTGATAAGTGCGAGATCAGTTTCACGGAACTGAAGAAGAGGCTTACTACAGCCTCTGTCCTTACTGTGCCATCTGGACCTTATGGGTATGAGGTGTATAGTGATGCCTCACACGTTGGACTTGGGTGTGTACTCATGCAGCACAAGAAAGTCATTGCCTATGCATCTAGGCAATTGAAGGAGCATGAGAAGAATTACCCCACGCACGACTTAGAGCTTGCCGCAGTTGTGTTTGCACTCAAGATTTGGCGACATTACTTATACGGGGTAGAATTCTACGTGTATACTGATCACAAGAGCCTCAAGTACCTCTTTTCCCAAAAGGAATTGAATCTAAGGCAAAGGCGTTGGATGGAATTTTTGAAAGACTATGATTGTACCATTTTAATACCACCCGGGTAAAGCGAATGTAGTGGCCGATGCTTTGAGTAGAAGACCTCCGGGGTTATTAGCACACATGTTGGTGCAGGAATGGAAGCTACTTGACGATTTGGAAAATCTGGACATCAGTGTGAATAACTCTGTCCGTGGTCCTACCTTGGCAAATGTTACTGTTCGGCCGTACTTTATAGATTTGATCCAAGAATATCAAGCCATAGATGCGGAATTGTTGGCTTTCCGGGACAAGGAAGTTTCCAAGGGCAGTGAAGACTTCTCTCTCACTATTCGGGGTGCTATCACATTCAAGGGAAGGCTGTGCGTCCCAGCCAATGCAGATCTTCGAAGAGAGATTTTGGATGAAGCACACCGTTCGAAGTACACAGTGCATCCAGGGGGTACAAAGATGTACCGGAACCTCAAGACTCACTTTTGGTGGCGGAATATGAAGAGGGAGGTTGCGGAATATGTTGCACGGTGCTTGGTGTGTCAACAGGTAAAAGCAGAACACATGCGGCCCGTAGGTCTATTACAGTCCCTTCCGATTCCTGAGTGGAAATGGGAGAACATATCCATGGATTTCAAAGTTGGCTTGCCCAAGACGGCAAGGGGCTCAGATGCGATATGGGTAGTAGTGGAACGTTTGACGAAGTCAGCTCACTTCTTACCTTACCGAACTACTTTCAACTCTAGTCAGTTAGCCGCTTTGTACATCAAGGAAGTGGTGAGGTTGCACGGAGTGCCCGTTAGTATTGTGTCAGATCGGGATCCAAGATTCACATCACGATTCTGGAAAAGCTTCCAGGAGGCTATGGGTTCCCGACTTGATTTCAGCACCGCTTTTCATCCACAGACGGATGGACAAACCGAGAGAGTGAACCAAGTCATTGAAGACATGCTTCGGGCTTGTATGTTGGATTTCAGAGGCAGTTGAGAAGAGCACTTGCCTTTGGTTGAATTCGCCTATAATAACAGCTATCAGGCAAGTATCCAAATGGCACCATTTGAGGCCTTGTATGGGCGAAGTTGTAGGTTTCCTCTCTATTGGGATGAGGTAGGAGAAAGGAAAGTACTTGGTCCGGAGTTGATTGAGCAAACTGCAAACACAGTTAAGATCATTCGGGATCGATTGAAAGTCGCTCACGATCGCCAGAAAAGTTATACGGACACGCGCCGTAGGGACTTGGAATTTCAAGTAGGGGATCAAGTTTTTGTGAAAGTATCTCCTAGCAAAGGGATCATGAGATTTGGAAAGCAAGGCAAGCTCAGTCCTCGGTATGTTGGGCCTTTTGAGATTATCACACGAGTTGGTGAGGTTGCTTACAGGGTAGCTCTCCCACCTCACATGGCCGTAGTTCACAACGTCTTCCATGTGTCTATGCTTCGGAAGTACATTGCGGATCCTTCGCATGTCATAGACTTGGAACCGTTGGAGATTCAAGAGGACCTCACCTTGATTGAAAAGCCGGTTCAGATCTTGGATCGAAGAGATCAGGTGCTTCGCAACAAGACAATCCCTTTGGTTCTTGTGCAATGGCAACACCATGCTCGGGAAGAAGCTACATGGGAGCGTGAAGCCGAAGTCAAAGCAAAGTACCCATAATTAATTGAATGAGTTTTTGTATAAGTTTGTATATGACTTGTGATTTTCTTTTTGGTTTGTAATGCAAGTAGCGTCTAAATTTCGAGGATGAAATTTTTGTAAGGGGGGGAGGATGTAGAGCCCCGGACCTTTTCACATTTAATGCATGACACTTTCGTTTCCATTTTGCCTTTAAAGAGGTATAATTAATAAATAAGGAAGAAATTGGAAATTTCGAAATATCAGAAATGTCCCTTTTCGAAGTACGAACCCAACGCAAGTTGAATCGTCAAAATCGGACGAACGAGTCAAAAGATATGGCCAAAACAGTCTGGACCTGCAGGCAATTGTAGCTCGGAAGGCACTAAGGACGTAACTCGGAAGGCGCTAAGGACGTAGCATAGACAACGTACTCTGATAACGTATATGTTGTGCATCCGTTGTACAACAGACAACGGGTACGTTGTACAGCAACAACGTGTACGTTGTACAGCTCACTACGGGCACGTTGTACATAAGACAACGGACAACGTGTTCAGCACTACTCACAACGGACAACGTGTTCAGCACTATTCACGACGGACAACGGGTTTGGCACTATTCACAGCACAACGTGTTCGGCACTATTCACAGCACACCGTGTTTGGCACTGTTCACAGCACAACGTGTTCGGCACTGCTCACAGCACAACGTGTTCGGCACTGTTCACAGCACAACGTGTTCGGCACTTGTGTCTTTGCAGAAATTTCAGTAAGGGTATTATGGTCTTTTGGTCGGTTCACTCTTACCTTAAGAGTTTAACCCGAGCCTTTAGGGCATCATTCAACACTTAGATAGTTTGAGAGAATAGGAGAAAGGGGAGAAGGCGATTCCAACCTAGGGCTTGTCTTTGGAAGAGAAATCAAAGGGGTTTGAGACCCTAGATCACTTCAAGCTCGACTCTTCTCCAAGATCTCGGCTCAAGCACTTGTGGAGAGCGTTCTCCAAGCTAGGGCAGCAGCTACACGGTCCTTTTGGAAAGGGGATTTCTTCCTCATTTCTTCAAGGTCAGTACTTCTTACTACCCTCCTAGTTATAGTTCCTCTTTTCCCTTTATTTCTTTTGATTTTCTTTCATTTACACATGTGCTATGAGATGGATGGTTGTGAATGGTGGATGGAGATGGAATGGGCGAATGGATGCCGTGTGGAAGATGTGATGAACGAATGGGAAAGGGCATTGTACTAATAATGAACATACAAGTGTGATGTGAGCATAACCCACCTAGAAAAGCATGATCTAGGTTTAAATGAATAATGAATAATGAACACACCATGTTTGATGAAATGCCAAGGTGAATGAAATGAGTTGTAAATTAGGAAATGCATGCCTAATAAATTATGAATATTGCTAGGGCCTATGATAGTGTGTTTTCTTGCTTTCCCTAAATGATATGAATATTACATTGCTCAATCATTGATGTTATATGTGTTGTGAAATTACCCAAATGTCATATTTAAATTTAAATGCAAGTATCTACACGGTTCCCACTAGCACGGCATGCATGACATGATTTATCGAGGTTTTCAAGAACATGGTTAGAGGTGGGACATATCCTACGATATGTTTTACCTCGCTCTTGGCAAGGACAAGTCAATCATGCATTATCATAAGAAGGGTCTCCCTTCCCTCGCAAGTACATACATATCATAAGAAGGGTTTCCCTTCCCTCGCAAGTACATCTCACAAGGACATCTCAGAAGTGAAAGGACATGACATGAGCATTTAGGAAGAAGGGTCTCCCTTCCCTCACAAGTAGTTTACTTTTCCAAGCAAGCATGACATGACATGACACGGCATGACAAGCATGAGCATTTTAGGAAGAAGGGTCTCCCTTCCCTCACAAGTAGATTACTTTTCCGAACAAGCAAGCATGATACATGACATGACAAGCATGGGCATTTAGGAAGAAGGGTCTCCCTTCCCTCATAAGTAGTTTACTTTTCCAAGCAAGCATGACATGGCATGACATACATGACACGCATGATACGATAAGATATGACAAACATGACAAGTTTTCAAGCACGGAAATGGTATTTTCAGTCAAGTCAAGTGCACGGTGTTTTCAAGGGTGTTATCGGCTTTTCATGAAATGCAAGCATGATTATAAATTGCCTTATTTCCTTGTTATGATATTGATGGCTCCTGCTTTATATATGTGAAATGCTTCCTGCTTCCTATATTGCTATGGTTTTGCTATGACTATTGGTTGGTATTTAGTACCCGCTGAGTATTCCATGCTCAGCCGTACTTCTCATGTCGGCAGGTTCTGAGGGAGCTGCTGCTCCATTTGATGTTTGTGCTCCTGGTCCAAGGGTGGAAGAGGAGTACGTCGAGGAGCCTTTGGAGGAACCTCCCGTAGAGGGTTATCAGTAGGTGGTGTTAGATTCTGAGTGGATTAGCTGTGGGTGAGATGAGAGATATACATTCATGTATTTTGGCGGGTCTGTCCGCATTTTCTTTTGGTTACTTTTTGTATAAACTTGGATTTGCGTATGTATATACATAGAGGTTTGGTAGACTTCCGCTGTGCTTTAGGGTTATGTTTCCGCTATAATGTCTATTGTATATGCTCTGTGGATTTTGCAGGTTGGTTGTCAAGCAAGTCATGACTAGTCGTCCAAAGCTCACTCTAACTCCTAGGGTAGGTTTTGGGTCGCGACAATATATACAGTCCATCTAACAACATAATATCACATGTACATAACCATCATCATAATCCATGACATATCCACATAATTAGAGTGCGGAAAACATGTGAACATACCATATCATCATCTCAACTCGTGTACTTGTGTGACTCTTGGACTTGTACATGTGAGAAGCATGTGCATATCTTGTACATGTTCATGTTAAGACCTTAATTCGTGAGTTGTAGCATGTCCTGACAATGCATAATAGTTGTGTAATCCGTGTTCATGATATATTCCGACAATGCAAAATCATTGTGTAATTTGTGTTCATAATCTGTTCCGACAACGCATAATCATTGTGTAATCCGGGTTCTTGATATGTTCTAACAACGCATAAACATCATGTAATCCATGTGCATAATATGTTCCGACAACGCATATCTTAATGTTAAGTAGCTTGGTCATGTCCACTGCATGTTCTTTTAAGACCCGTGAACTTGTGGACTTTACTTTTACCATGCATGTTAGAATCTGCTTAAGTGTCATGATTAGCATTCTAATAAGCCATCCTTTAGATTCTAATCCTCCGCTAGGAAACTCCATCAAGGTTCATTACCTCTTGGTTCGAGAATTCCCGACCTAGAAGACTTCCTCTAAGTTTTGACTTACCCGAATGTCGATCACCATAAAAGATAAATAGGGCATAGTTTAACACAATGATCATCAATATTCTATATCATGCTTATACAATTTTCACAACATAATTAAAAGCATCATGTTGGCCACGTATTGACCCTTGACGGGGGGTGTGCGACGCCCCAAACTCGCCCTGGGGAAAGAAGTTTCGAGACGTTTGCTTATTCGTCATAACCACGCATGCGGAAGACTTTACCCGCAAAAATGTGGGAATTTTTCAACTTTTCTTATGAGATTACATAAGCAATAACAACCGGTCATCACAATAACCCATCATAAGAAAATACATTACCTCATTGGCTACAATAGCTTTTACTTTTGGCGCCACAACTGCACCGAAACACTTTCCAGACTCTATCAAGCTACCCGCTTCAAAACCTAAAACATCAAATCAGAGGAGTGAGGCATAAAGCCCAGCAAAATCCGCAATCCATCTAGGCTATTTTCCACCTAGTAATACACATCAAAATGATATAATAATACTGCTCAATTTCTATATTACAATAGTAAATAATATCGTAAATCATGACCCAAGGTCACCCAGAGTTATTTCACTTTAACCGAGGTTCCCAACCTCCAAATATTTTCCATTGTAAAATTCATCCAATATTAACCATGTTCACAACACCAGGTTACCGATTCTAGATAACCTCTCACTCTCTATTCTTGAGTCCACTGACTCGATCAGCTAGGCCTTCATCCGCATACAACTTCTATCCCTGAGTTCACAGACTCAGCTTTCAATCGATTGGGCTCATGCCCATTCAAATCATACCTTGAGCCTTTTGGCTCAATACATGATCTTACAACTATCTGACTCGGCCACAGTGAGAACCTTGTCCTCACGACATCTCTTTCAAATAGTACAGCCATCGCTTTCCTTGACCTAGTGAAAGATGATCTATGGACATCAAATCCACCCACTCCCGACTATCAGTCACGGAGGACTAACATAACTCACCACTCTAGACCTATCCAAAGAGGATATATGGATAACACTCTACCCGCTCCCGACGATCAGTCACGTACCTCGCGAAAGAGGATGCATGGACATTATTCCACCCACTCCCGACGATCAGTCACATACCTCGCTAAAAAGAATCTATGGATATTATTCCACCCACTCCCGACTATCAGTCATGGAGAATTAACATAACCCACCACTCCAGACCTAGCAAAAGAGGATTTATGGATATCAAATCCACCAACTCCTGACTATCAGTCACAGAGGATTACATAACACCACCACTCCAGACATAGCCAAAGAGGATCTATGGATAACACTCCACCCATTCCCGACGATCAGTCATGTACCTCGCCAAAGAGGATCTATGGATACTATTCCACTCACTCCTGACTATCAGTCGCGGAGAATTAACATAACCCACCACTCCAGACCTACCCAAAGAGGATCTATGGATAACACTCCACCCATTCCCGACGATCAGTCATGTACCTCGCCAAAGAGGATCTATGGATACTATTCCACTCACTCCTGACTATCAGTCGCGGAGAATTAACATAACCCACCACTCCAGACCTACCCAAAGAGGATCTATGGATAACACTCCACCCACTCCCGACGATCAGTCACGTACCTCGCCAAAGAGGATCCATGGGCATTATCCCACCCACCCCGACGATTAGTCACGTACCTCGCCAAAGAGGATCAATGAATATTATTCCACCCACTCCCAACTATCAGTCACGGAGGATTAACATAACCCACCACTCTAGACCTAGTTAAAGAGAATCTATGGATATCAAATCCACCCACTCCTGACTATCAGTCATAGAAGATTACGTAACACCACCACTCCAGACCTAGCCAAAGAGGATATATGGATAACACTCCACCAACTCTCGACGATTAGTCATGTACCTCGCCAAAGAGGATCCATGGACTGTTGGACATGATGCCTAGAAAAGTCATTTAGATTGTTAGAACCTTATTAATTTGATTAATAAATGCTTCTTCTTAATCTATTGTGTATTTATTATGGGTAATTGGTCATGATCATGAGATGATCTATACGATATGAGATATCGATAAAGGTCCATAGGATATATTGTACAAAAGTTATGTGATTAGATTATAATAGGTAGATATAACTTTCCGGTTCCTTATACCTTATATAGTCACAACTATGGGTGAAGCTGGGTACTTCACTTATATGGCTGCCAGAATGCTAATATGTTCTCAATAGTTGAGATGTAGTTCTATCTCAAACTATTGTAGTGGAGACAACACATCAGCATATGGGTGCTTAAATGTACACTGACTAATTGCATTCAATGAGAGACCTCTTACATCAACATACTATAAGATAGTTGGTCTCCCATTCACATTGAACGGTTTCGATGATCCTTAGATCTGATGAGTTCATCTATGACTGGGCAGTGATCTGACTGTTTTGATTCCACCAACGTTTTTTCTAATTTAGGGAATACAATATGGTGAAAGTTGCATAGTCAGAAAGTTGTTCGAGTCATGATGAATTTCAAACAAGAAATCCATGCTCATTAATTTGAGAGATTATCCAAGTTACGGGTAAGACAGTTGATTAAGTTCAAATCCTGCGCAAGTGATTTTGAAAACAAATAAGTTTTGAAATATACTTTTATTAAAAGGTATTATACTTATAAAACGATTTTTTCAAAATGTTTTTCATGAGAAATTGTTTCTCATGGCTTAATCATAAGTCTTGAAAACCCAGACGATTTGCAATGGGCTATGGGTTAGATAGTATGTCAATCTCGAAGGCCCATTAGGGATAATGTATTTAGAAGGATAAATCGAATTTAAAAGTTCATGTGGCAGGATCCGTAATGGTTAATGTTCATACACTGGGATTCAATTGCAACATGGATATCTCACGTCACTTGCAATTCCGATGTAATTCTCATTTAGGGTCAATGGGATAACATTGGATAAGCCAGGGTAAGAATGTCCCAAAGCAATCAGTGGACGGTCTCACATAAGAAATACAAGCTCAATATTTGATTAAAAGTTAATCGATTATTTTAAGTGATTAAAAGTTAATCATTTAATTAAATAGATTAATAGGTAATCTATTGTTTAAATTAATTGTTAATTTAAACTAAGGGATTATTTTAGTAATTATTTGATTAACATAATTAAAGGGGAAATGGGTTTGACCCATATCCATAAACCCATTAAAATGGACTTTTAATATGGGCCAAAGCCCATGGGTTTAAACCCTAGGGTGGGGCACCCACTTGAGGAATCCTAATTGGATTAGGACTTGTTTAATTGAATAATTATTGAAATATAATTCCTTTTATTATGGAATTAAAATCCAAGTGTTGGATTGCAATTAGTATTAAGATGTTATTGTAATTAGATTACAATAAGGAGTTTTAACTCCTCAAATCCCACGCCCCCCCTTGTGGATTCCTAGTTTGACTAGGTTTCCTACTTTGGTGTAGGATGTTGACTTATCCCTTTTAATTAAGGAATTCTCTTATAATAGGGACTCTTTAATTAATAGGATTACTATAACTAAAGTAGTTATAGATTAAGTAGGAGTTTATTTAATTAATAATAAGAGTTATTGTTAATTAATAAATCCTATAAGATAAGATCAAGTTGGAGTAGGATTAGGATTAGGATAAGATCCTAGTCTATTAATACCCCAACACCCTAGACCATTAAGTAGAATGCTCCAGAATTTTTTCTCTCCTCTCCTCTCTCCTTCCAAACCGTGAGCCCAAGGGGAGACCCCTAGGGATTTTCGTGAGCTATATTGGTGGTCTTAGTTGGGTTTTGCAAATCTAGGGTTTTGAAGCTTAGTATTATTTGTGATAGAAGGTCTACACCATTGATCCATCTTCTTCCTCTTGCTTCTATAATTCCAAAGGAGATTCTAAAGCTTCGTGGGGATAGCGAAGAATAAGGATTAAGCTTCTAGTATTTTTTCGGAGAAATCTCTACAAAGAGTTCTGACGGTTCGAGTAGATTAAGCTTCACCGGTGAAAAACATTCACCGAGGTGATATGACTAAAACTCTTAAATAATTTTGATGCTTTTTATGGTGTTAAGATTTAGGGGATCCAGTTTCCACATAAATTTTTTATCCAGATCCCCCTTCAAGTGGTATCAGAGCACATGGTTAGGAGTATTTTTTGTTTATTTTGATAAGGTAATTAAATGGATGATTTAATTCATGAGATGAATTAATTTAGATCTATTTAATATTGCTCATAGTTTTTATTATTTTATTTGTTCAAAAGATGAATAAATAAATATTTGTTATATTATTGAATGAGATTTGATAATTAAATAAATTTTAAAAACTAGTATTATATGTGATATAATTAAATTCAAAACAAAGAGTTTATTTTGGAATTCCTTTTAAATGATTTGATCATTAATTAATAAATCCCATGGTATTTGACACCCTTGTTTAAGCGTTCTTGGAGATTAAAGCTTATTTCGATTTAAATTGATTCATGGATTTTTGGATTTGTATTTGATTAGAAGAATCGATATAGTTTCGGTATTTTGGCCATAACTTTATGACTGTAAGTCCAATTTAGGTCTGTCAGTACAACGTTTCAAAGCCGTCGAAAAGATCTACAACTTTCGTGCAGAAATTTTTTCTAGAATCAATCTTTTTAAGGGTCAAAACTTGAGTCAAAAATCTAAAACGGGAAAAGGAGTTTTCTAAATTTATTTTCCAAGAGGCTTTCAAATTTTTCCTAAATTGCATTATTTGATTATGAAAATTGTTTTATGGAAAATATAATTATTTTATTTTTTCCGGGGTTTCATCTATATAAGATATAGATTTTTATCGGGCGATTTGCTAATTGTTATCAAATTTTAAATCCTTTTAAAAAATAAGAAAAAGTACTCCATCACCATGTAGCAACTTTTTTATATGAGATTATAGTTATGGGTCATAATATATGATAAATTTTTTATCATTCATGCATTCATACTAGAGGTTAATATGTAGTAGGTTTGTCAATCTGTAAAGGGCAGATTCATTCGGTTTACCTGAAAAGGGCGAATAGAATACTGGTGTCCCTAATGCCATTTTGTAGCACCCCGGACTTTTTCATCCTTAAGGAATAGTACCCTCGTAGCTAATTGGCCGTTTTTGTAGTCTAATTAATAAATAAGGGAGAAATCGGAAATTTTGAAACGTCAAAATGTTCGTTTTCGAAAGACGGATCCAACGCAAGTTGAATCATCGAAATCCGACGAGCGAGTCAAAAGATATGGTCAAAACAGTCCAGACATACAGAGCACCGATCGCTCGGTCCAGTTAGCGATCGATCGGTCCATAACCGATCGATCGGTAGCTGTCGCACGGTCAGAAATTTTGTATGGGGAAATTTTCCAGAGAGCGAGTTTTTGACCGGTCGATCGGTCAATAACACCGATCGCTCGGTAGGCAACCGATCGATCGGTCATAAGCACCGATCGCTCGGTCTATCGAGTTTTGCAGAATTTTTAGTAAGGGCGTTTTCATCTTTTGGGTGTTAACCCTTACCCATAAGGGCTTGCCCGAGCCTTTAGGGCTTCATTCACCTCACTTAGAAGGTTTTTGAGAGAGAAGAAGAGAAGAGAAGGGGGATTTACATCTAGGGTTTTCCACTTGAGAGAATCAAGGGTTTTAGAACCCTAGAACCGTTCTAAAGGCTTGGATTCTCCAAATCCAACCTCAAGCTCGTGTGGAGTACCTCTTCCAAGCTAGGGCAGCGTTTCTACATCATCCTCAAGGATTTTTCTTTCCCTTTTCAAGGTTAGTACACTCTTCCTAGTTACTTTGGTAATAACCTAGGATCTTTTCTAAGTAAATATGTGTTAGATCTTTCCCATTGCTCTCTTGTGTTGGTATGTGCTAAATCCCTAAAACAAAAACAAGATAATACAAACAAATGGTGGAATGTATAAATGGATGAGGAGTGGAGGCAATTGGATGCCATGTTGTGATGTGTTGAATGATGGGAAAAATGGTGGAAGGGCATATTACGCATAATGAACACACCCCAAGTGTTTGATGAAATGTTCGAATGAGAAAATATGAAATAACTAAAGGTAAAAAGGTTGAATACCACATGTTTGATAGAATGCATGAATAAACTAAGATTTGAAAGCATGAGTCACATAACTGTTCCCCATTTGGCAAGTTGTATGCATGTGTTATTTCGCTTCTTAAATTCTCATGTGAGTTGGAAATTGTTAAAATGCTATATGTCATCATAATTTCACGATTGCTATGCACGAGCACTTATGTAGATGGAGGATATTGTCAAGGGGGTTGGTAGCCCAGGGATATGCGGGTGCTAACCCCTGGCTCATAAGAAAGGACTCGGAAATGTTGCACTGTCAAGGAGGTTGGTAGCCCAGGGATATGCGGGTGCTAACCTCTGGCTCATAAGAAAGGAAATGATATTGTCAAGGAGGTTGGTAGCCCCGGTTAAGGGTGCTAACCTCTGGCTCATAAGTAAGGTATCGTACTGTCAAGGAGGCTGGTAGCCCAGGGATATGCGGGTGCTAGCCTCTGGCTCATAAGAAGTGTATTGTACTGTCAAGGGGGTTGGTAGCCCAGGGATCATGCGGGTGCTAACTCCTGGCTCATAAGAAAGGTATTGTACTGTCAAGGAGGTTGGTAGCCCAGGGATATGCGGGTGCTAACCTCTGGCTCATAAGAGATATTAAAAGGACAACTCAAAGAGAAATTGTATGATGCATAGACATGTTTTAGTTTCATAATAATTATGACTTGATAAAATGTTTATGTATGTGGTTGCTAGAAATGATTATAAACTATACTCCTTCCATTACTTGTATATGATGTTGTTCGTTATTACCATTGTTAGTTAGGGGCTTGTACTCGCTGAGTATTCCATGCTCAGCCGTACTTTCATGTCGGCAGGTACCCGAGTCCCTCTCGACATTTGTGATCCAGGTCCTTGGATAGAGGAGGACTATGGCGAGGAGGAACCTTATGAGGATCTAGTAGTCGAGCCTCAGGCGGAGGCGAGAGACTTAGACCATTGGCCCCACGGGGATGACTATTGAGCGAGACAAAGTTGTATTTTGTCTTTTGTATTTGGTTAGGTGGGTCTGTCCACCTTAGACTTAGACGTGTTTTGTATTTATGTTAACTTGGAATACTACAGTTTGGATCATTATAAAGAAAAGAAAATTTTAGTTTTTGCTTCCGCAAATTATGTTTAGCTTTCGCGCTCTGATTATCATTGTTTATTTCCTTATTTATCTTGTTCATTACAGGATGGTTTGGCAGGTTTGTATAGTCCACCTAAAGTATCCCTAAACTCCTAGGGGGTATTTTGGGGCGTGACAGAGGTGGTATCAAAGCTCTAGGCATTAGAGTCCCTAGGGTCGCTTAGTTCTAGATACCATAATTGAACAAGGCATTAGGTGTAGGAAAGAGTTGTATTCCAAGTATAGACTAACAAGTTAGTCTTAGTCAAAATAGGTTGAACTTCAACCAAACTTAGAATCCTACGCTAGGAACACGACATGTATGTTATGATATGATGTTGTATACCATGTGTGCTTAAATTGTATTGTGCTTATTAAATATGTCTGATGAATATGTATTAAGTGAATTGCGAAATTGTATTAAATGCGTATCCAAGTTAGACTCATGTGGTACTGTCGTTCTCAGGATCACATCATGAGACGCGGTGCTCGGGGTCGCGGATACAATACGAGGGGAAGTGGAAGTGATGCCCCTTCCGGTGACGAACAACCCGATTTTGCCCAAGCTTTTGCATCTATAGCCGAGACCTTGGCTATGTTAGCAGCAAGGCTGGTTGCCGTTACTCCTTCTACGCCTCCGCCACCTCCGGCACACCATGCTTCAGGATTGGAGGCATTTAGGAGATTGCGTCCTCCTACCTTCTTCGGTACTACTGACCCCATGGTCGCCGAGGCATGGGTGATGCAATTGGAAAAGATTTTTAGAGCGCTCCACTGCACGGATGAACAGAGAGTGGACTGGGCCACCTTCGTGATGGAAGGTGCGGCCGAGCATTGGTGGAGAGCCGCACAGAGACAGAGGGAGTCCACCAGGGCGGGGGAGCCGTGGACATGGCCGGAATTTTTGGATGTCTTCTATAAGCAGTATTTTCCAGCAGCTGTCAAAGAACAGAAGGAGATTGAATTCATGACTCTTGAACAAGGAGAGTTGAGTGTGGCCGATTATGAGGCTACCTTCGTGGAGTTGTCGAGATTCGCACCTCACCTAATTGCATCGGAGCATATGCGAGTCAGGAAATTTGAGCGGGGATTGAAACCCTCCATTAGAGACAGGGTCTCGATGTTCCAGGTGGCTACCTGGGGAGAGGTTGTGAGCAAGGCGAAGCTTGCCGAGAAGAATTCGGAAGAATTCTTCAAGAGAAGGGATGTGGCTCGAGGCCAATCGAGTAGTTCGGGGTCAGCAGAGAAGAGGGCTAGGGCAGCCCCATATCAGGCATCCAAGCCAATACGGTCACAGAGGCCTCCCTTGACATCACAGGTATCTCGGCCTACCACTACACCGGTACCTCGTCCCACACTTTCACAGGCCACCCGATATGTTCCACCTTCATCCTCATCGGCATTTGAGGAGTGCTCCTATTGTGGTCGGAGTCACCGGATTGGTGAATGTCGGAGGATTTCCGGTGGGTGCTTTCACTGTGGAGATGTGAACCACATGGTCAGGGATTGCCCACGCAGGCAGCTGCAGCCTATCCAACCCCAAGGGAGTAGGCCCCCAGTTCGTCAGGATTCCCAGTCGGGATCCTCACAGGCTTCTGCGTCTAGGCCTTCACGACCCACGTTATCCACTCCACCACCTCGTAGGGCAAACCAGGGTCAAGTTTTTGCCTTGTCGAAACGGGATGCACGTGCATCTGACGATGTCGTGCAAGGTACGCTATCATGCTAAAGTTTCGAGTTGTAATTGGCTGTTATTATGTAATGTGATTGCTTATATGTATGACATGCTACCTATACTTATGTGTTATTGCGTGAAATCTATTAACGTGAATTTAATTAATCACACAGGCGCGTTATTAGTGAATGAATGCCTAGCTCGAGTGTTGATCGACACAGGATCCACTCATTCCTTTGTATCGCCTAGCTTTGCGAAAGGATTTCCAACCAAGTCCAGTCAGTTGAAGCATGAATTAACCATCTCCACACCGCTCGGCAAGTCAGTGGACACGGACCGTATATATAGGGACTGTGTAGTCCAAGTGGGACAGAATGAGTTGTTAGCCGACCTCATCTATCTAGACTTCCAAGACTTAGATTTCGATGTCATACTTGGTATGGATTGGCTATCGGCTCACCACGGACATGTGGCATGTTTCGAGAAGATGGTGAACTTTGAGCCGATGGGAGTTAAGCCATTTCACTTTCGAGGGTTGAGGGAAAGAGACATTGCTCGCCTCGCAGCTTTGAGCTTAGCAAACCCAGAAGCACAAAACTCCTCGGTCATTCCGGTCGTGAGTGAGTTCTTGGATGTGTTTCCGGAGGAACTTCCCGGATTGCCTCCGGATCGGGAGATTGAGTTCGCTATAGAGCTTACTTCAGGCACCTCTCCGATTTCAAGGGCACCATATAGAATGGCCCCAATAGAGCTTGAGGAATTAAAGAAGCAAATTGAGGAGTTACAACAACTTGGTTTCATCCAACCAAGCGTGTCACCATGGGGAGCTCCGGTCCTCTTTGTGAAAAAGAAAGACGGGTCAATGAGAATGTGCATAGATTACCGGCAGTTGAACAAGATAACTATTAAGAATCGTTATCCTTTGCCTCGGATAGATGACTTGTTTGACCAACTGAAGGGAGCGAGATTTTTCTCCAAGATTGATCTTAGATCGGGGTATCATCAGTTAAAGATCAAGGCGGCAGATGTTCCGAAGTCGGCTTTCAGGACTCGGTATGGGCACTACGAGTTCCTTGTCATGCCTTTTGGGCTGACGAATGCACCGGCGGCGTTCATGGATTTGATGAACCGGGTGTTCCGATCGTACTTGGATCGATGTGTGATTGTGTTCATAGATGACATTTTGGTGTATTCCCAGACACGGGAAGATCACGCACGAGACCTTCGTCTTGCTCTGGAGATATTGAGAGAGCATAGGCTATACGCTAAGTTAAGCAAGTGTGAATTTTGGTTGGAGAAGGTGGCATTCCTAGGCCACGTAGTGTCGGCCGAGGGTATTTCTGTTGACCCGGCAAAGATAGAGGCAGTTATGATATGGGAGAGACCCAAGAGCGTCACGGAGATACGGAGTTTTCTTGGGTTGGCAGGCTATTATCGGAGATTCGTGGAGGGATTCTCCAGTTTGGCTGCACCTCTCACTTACCTGACGAGAAAGAATGCTAAGTTTAGTTGGAGCGACAGATGCGAAGCGAGCTTCCAAGAGTTGAAGAAACGCCTCACCACGGCCCCCGTCCTTAGTGTGCCATCCGGGAGTGGTGGTTTTGTGGTTTATAGTGATGCCTCGCACGTGGGGTTGGGATGTGTACTTATGCAGCACGGCAAAGTCATTGCTTACGCCTCCAGGCAATTGAAAGAGCATGAGAAGAATTATCCCACTCACGATTTAGAGCTCGCCGCGGTTGTGTTTGCCTTGAAGATTTGGCGACATTATCTCTATGGGGAACAGTTCGACGTATTTACGGACCATAAAAGCTTGAAGTACCTGTTCTCTCAAAAGGAATTGAATTTAAGGCAGAGGAGATGGGTAGAGTTTTTGAAAGACTACGAATGTTCCATTCAATATCATCCGGGCAAGGCGAACGTTGTCGCCGATGCTCTTAGCCGGAAGCCCACTGGACTTTTGGCGCACATGATGCTGAGGGAATGGAGGTTGTTAGAAGATGCATCCAACCTCGACATCAGTTTTAGTCTCCCTACTTTTGGGCCAGTAATGGCTAACATCACAGTTAGGCCATATATCCTAAGCATGACCAGGGAGTTGCAGGGAATGGATGCCGAGCTACTGTCTTACCGAGACCAGTCAGTTAAAAGTGGCAGCAAGGATTTTGCGGTGAGGGATGATGGAATTATCACTTTCAAGGGAAGAGTATGTGTCCCAGCCGATGAGAAGCTTAAGCGAGAAATCTTGTACGAGGCTCACCGGTCCAAGTACACCGTTCACCCCGGGGGTACCAAGATGTATAGGGACTTGAAGAAGCACTTTTGGTGGCGGAACATGAAGCGAGAAATAGCGGGGTACGTGTCCCGATGCTTGGTGTGCCAACAAGTCAAGGCCGAGCACAGGAGACCGGCGGGTCTGTTGCAGTCTCTCCCTATTCCCGAGTGGAAATGGGAACATATCTCTATGGACTTCATCGTGGGGTTGCCAAAGACAGTTAAAAAGACTGATGCGATATGGGTTGTGGTTGACAGACTCACGAAGTCCGCCCATTTCTTACCGTATCGGACTACATTCAACTCAAATCAGTTAGCTGCCTTGTACATCAAAGAGATAGTCCGATTGCACTGGAGTGCCAGTGAGCATTGTCTCAGACCGGGATCCAAGGTTCACATCCAGGTTTTGGAGAAGCTTTCAGGATGCCATGGGTTCCAGACTAGACTTTAGCACGGCCTTCCATCCACAGACGGATGGGCAAACCGAGCGAGTGA